>CAIGQV010019081.1:9317962-9341409 GCA_903798115.1 Danio jaintianensis | reverse complement strand
TGCATTGATTGACTGATTCATTCATTCATGTATTGACTGACTGATTGATTCATTTGTGTATTGATTGATTCATTTATTCATGCATTGATTGATTCATTAATTCGTGTATTGATTGATTGATTGATTGATTAATTCATTCATTCATGTATTGATTGACTGATTCATTTGTGTATTGATTGATTGATTCATTCGTGTATTGATTGATTCATTTGTGTATTGATTGATTCATTGATTCATTTGTGTATTGATTGATTTATTCAATCATCTGTGTGTTGATTGATTGATTCATTCATTGATTCATGTATTGATTGGTTGATTCATTTGATTTGTTTCATTTATTGATATGTTCATTGTGTAACGGATCATTTCAACCATATAAGAAATGGTTATTTTGGTTTTGATTCATTTACTGATTTATTCATTTTTTTTACTCTCAAACACACAAAATATCTGTCAACTGTTAATGAAATGCTCCGGTTTAAAGAAGCTGATGACTGAATGTTGCTGGCTCATACCTAACTGCAGTATGCATAACGCTTTTTACAGATGTTACATTTATTTAGTGTTACAATTATCCTTGCATTCCTCCAAAGCAAATGTGAATACTCCAGGATTCCCATATTCTCACACCCCAAAACCGTGACGAAAACCCACGCAGTCTAATGCCAAAAAGTCTTTCTGAGCCTCTTTGGATTAGACTGTCAGGCACCTCTCAGCCTTACATTGCACCGAGTTGAACCCAGCATTTCCTCTTCACTCTATAAATGCTCTGTAAGCCGATCAGAGGATGAAACCTCTACTTACAGCTCCATTAGGATCAATTGTAAATGCTAGACCAGATTTTCACATTTTCAAAATCAAAAAAATTATTCGTAATTGCCCATGTAAAACACTAATGATTGGTAATATATATTTTTTATTTAAAATAGCAGTTTGTTCACGCAAGACTCACTTCCCCATAACGTTAGGGTGAAGTGGTTGATTGCCAGGTCATTGCGATCTTGGTTCTAAGGTGTGTAAGGAGTGTTTTTAGAGCAATGCCATGCCATTGCTGGGTTGTTTCTGGTGGTTGTTATGGCAACACTATAAAATTAATTGCTGACCCAGGTCATAATACCCTATACTAGAGACTCTATAGTTGTGTCTGAAATTATGAACTTATAATAGGCGGCACGGTGGCTCAGTGGTTAGCACTATCGCCTCACAGCAAGAAGGTCACTGGTTCGAGTCTCGGCTGGGCCAGTTGGCATTTCTGTGTGGAGTTTGCATGTTCTCTCCATGTTGGCGTGGGTTTCCTCTGGGTGCTCCAGTTTTCCCCACAGTCCAAAGGCATGTGGTATAAGTGAATTGGATGAACTAAATTGACCGCAGTGAATGAATGTGTGTGAATGCAAGAGTGTGTGGGTGTTTCCCAGTACTGGGTTGCGGCTGGAAGGGCGTCCGCTGCGTAAAACATGCTGGAATAGTTGGTGGTTCATTCCGCTGTGGCGACCCCTAATGAATAAGGAACTAAGCCGAAGGAAAATGAATGAATGAATGAATGATGAACTTATACTATGTACCAGTGCTATTAATTTTATAATGTTATTTTTGACAACAATGTTCAAAAAACATACAAGTTAATCTTTGTTTTTTGTTTTTCAAAAATGTTTATGGATCAAAACACTGTCAAACAATCTCGTTCACATGGATTTGCAAAACAAATTTAAACGTTGCTGGTTCTAGTCCCGACTGGGCCAGTTCTCCCATGTTCTCCCTGTGTTCGCGTGGGTTTCCTCCGGGTGCTCCGGTTTCCCCCACAGTCCAAACACATGCACTATAAGTGAATTGGATGAACTAAATTGGCCGTAGTGTATGTGTGTGAATAAGTGTGTATGGATGTTTCCTAGAGCTGGGTTGCAGCTGGAAGGGCATCCGCTGTGTAAAACATATGCTGGATAAGTTGGCGGTTCATTCCGCTGTGGCAACCCCTGATGAATAAAGGGACTAAGCCAAAGGAAAATGAATGAATGAATGAATGAATTATGCATGAAGTCAGTAGTAAAGAAACTCATAGTGATTTTAAGTCAGCTATTGTTGCTTTGAATAATCACTAAAAACGTAATATCTATATGCATGACATCACTGTTTTCACAAACACACACACACACACACACACAAACACACACTTGCACAAACAGACACAAAAAAATATATTTGTGAAAGAAAAAAAGGCAATTCAAATTCAAAAAAGCTTTCAAATTGCATTATGGTAATGCTGGTGTTACAAATCGAACTGTTACAAAACGGTGATTTTTTTATTAACGTGACATTGTTTGTGATGGTTTTTGTAACAATATGTTATATACTACATAAAATAAACACAATGACTTGCAAAGTTAGTATATTGAATTTTCTGAAAATAAAAAATGTTTGGTGGTTTCTTAAACAGAACACAGTGTGTACAGCCAGAAAGTCTCTTGTTCAGTTCTTGTTCAAAGGCCTGCCACAGGGGTCAGTCCTAGAACCACTCTCTATTTATTAATATATCAATAATATTGATCAAAATGTTCATAATTAAAACTTCCGCTGACGTTACATATAAATCAGTATCCACACCTAATTCAGCTATCTCAGTTCCAGCTTGCCTTTACTAATATATAATCAATCCCTCATTCAGTCATTACTTCGCCATGGTTTTGATATTGAGTTAGCGTGCAAGTATCTTGGGATTTTTATCAATATTCTCTTTTATTTGTCCCTCGTGTTCAACATCTGATGTTTGAATGAGAAACTGGGATTTTATTTTAGAATCAAATCCTGCCTTTCCTTCGAGGCAAAAAAATGCTTGTTGCCAGCACTTGTATCTCTGTATTGGACTATGGTGATATAATTGCTTGCATTGTTGCAATGCTTACATGCTTTGGACAGAGTTTATCATGTTTTACATCGAGCAATTGACGTCCATAGTAGGAAAAGCATACGACCAAGAAATTTGAAGACAATCAATTTCCATCATTCTTCAAAATATCTTATTTTGTGTTCTTAACAGTAAAAACAACTCATATAGGCTTGGCAAAAAGTGGAGGGTGAGTAAATGCTTTTCATTTTTTGGTGAATAATCCACTTCATACTTTGAATATACTGAAATATATTAAAATAATTTGTAACACTTTAGTTCAGCACCAATTCTTTCTATTAACTAGCAGCTTATTACATGCCTACTATCAAGATATTGGCTGTTTATTTGTCCTTTATCTTATTCAACATCCCTAAACCTACCCAATAATATTCAACCATCCCTAAACCCAACTACTACCTTAATAACTATTAATATGCAGCAAATTATTTAGTCTATTGAGTTTAGGGAGGTAAAAGTCATAGTAAATGGTTTGTTAAAAGCGGGAACTGTACCTTAAAATAAAGTGTGATGTGTTGTTAATTTGATTGATCTTTTATTGACTGAATTACTGATTCATTCATTTGAGTATTGACTGATTCATTTATTAATTTGCTTGTTTATTGGTGGATTCATAGATTCGCTCATTTGTTCATTTTTGGATTGACTTATTAATTTAATCATTCATTAATTCATTCGAGAAATGACAGATTCATTTATTCATTTGTTTATTAATTTCTAGAAGACGTTAATTTGTTGGTTTGTTTGTTTGTTCATTCATTCATTTTTGTACTGATTAATTGACACATTGATTGATTCATTCATTCATTTGTGTATTGATTGATTGATTGATTCATATATTAATTGATTCATTCATTCATTCATTCATTCATTTGTGTATTGATTGATTCATTTATTAATTTGCTAGTTTATTGGTGAATTTATAGATTCGTTCATTTGTTAATTTTTTTATTGACATTGATTTAATCATTTATTCATTCGAGTAATGACAAATTCATTCATTCATTTGTTTATTGATTCACTCATATAAGACCTTAATTTGTTAATTGGTTGGTTGGTTGGTTCGTTTGTTCATTCATTCATTCATTTTGTACCGATTGATTGATTGATTGATTGATTCATTCATTCATTCATTCATGTATTGATTCATTCATATATTGATTCATTCATTCATTCATTCATGTGTTGATTAATTCATTCACTCCTGTATTGATTGATTGATTCATTCATTTGTGTATTGATTGATTCATTTATACATGCATTGATTTATTGAGCTAAAAGCCATAGTAAATGGTTTGTTAATAGCGAGAACTGTACCTTAAAATAAAGTGTGACAGAAAGTTTAAAGTTTGGGTTAAACATGGATTGAGCACTAAAAATAGTCATAATTACCTCTAATTATGCACACAAGCAAAGTTATACTCCAACCAGACAATTATATATCACATCATACCGTCATCCCAATCTATTAGCAATGCACCAAAGTCCTATTCGGAGTTTCAGGAACAGGAGTGAGTAGATTGGTTCCTGTAGTGCCCTTCAGATCAGTTTCAGTAAAAGCTTCCTATGCTGAACTCATGCACAGCCATCGGTGGGCTATTCTTGTGCGGAGTGAGCAGAGGTTAAGGAGTGTACTTGAGGGCTATTAAGTCTTGGCATATAAAAGTTAGTGCTGCTGTCGGTAAAGCACTAAGGAGAGCAAAGCAGTATGTAGATTAGATTACACGGCAGCTGCAGCAATGCTCTGGTTTATGTTCTCATCAGGGAGAGGTGACTTATCCAAACGCCCTACTGAGTTTCAAATGAAGGGTCAGGGGAATTCGGAGTTAATGTGCGTCTTTAGTGAATGAATGTCAACGGCACACTCCCATTATCACAATAAGCATAAATTGCGTGTTAAGTGTTTTGGCAGGCACACAGAAGCCATCTCGGACTGGACAAGGTCATTGCAGGTCAGCGAGCTAAGCACATACAGTCACTTCCACATAGACAATGCATTTACACTGTGCTTTTGATTGATGGGGTTGACTTTCTGGAAGGAAAAAAACAACAATACAAAACAGATACCTTTATTAGGTACACCTTCTTGTTAAAGTACAAATTAAATCAAAGCTAACCATATGATTTTGTTAGCTCGCATTGATAGTTTTGTGGTGAACAATTCATCTGTGCATGTCATTAAGAAAAAAAGTTTGCCCTTGTAATCTAAAATTAAAATCTGTAAATGCACTTTCTGTTTGTTTTCAGTTAAATTCTCAGATTACGTCTGTCTGAGGTATTGGGCGTGGCTAACATACTTAACCACGCCCCTCCAGCTGTCAGTTTTGACAACAAACAGTAATGGTGAGGAGGAGGAGGAGTCTGTTAGGTCAGGGGTTCTCAACCTTTTTTTTTTATGTTTGTATGAAATGCTCATTTAAATATATATATGCCTTCTATTATCAGCATTTTATAAAAAATATATATAATTTTATTTAAATTTAATTATATATAAAACTAAAATTATATAATATATATTATTTATTAAAACTATACATATACATATATATATATATATATGTATTTTTTTTTTAAACATACACAGATTCAAAGAGAACCACAGGTCAACAGTGAGATTGCAAAAGACCAGCTTCTGCTTTAAACTGGACTGACTGATATCCACTATATCAATATCTACTATTGAATATCTACTATTCAAAAATATACAGACAAATGTAAAATACAGTAAAACACCCTAAATCTGTTGAAACGGGTTGATCTGATGGCAGTTGAGTTTGCAGCTGGATATTATTGGGAGATCGCTAACAAGAACAGTGAACAGCTCCGCCAGAGCCCGTCTGAAGCTCATATGCAAGTTTATTTTACATTCTATGAAAGAAACACCATTGAGCCTCACTAGATCCTTCTATATGGGCGCGCGTCGGTTATAAAACACTGACAGGACATTAATTTAAACAACTATGCGGATATATTAAATAGTTCACACAAAAATACACAAAGAGAGACTTTCATTTCACGCATAGTTTGTGAATGAACAGACTTACATGTAGTTGCAGACGCGATCATGAGGCAGTTTTTGCACCGAGTTTAAAGTAATCAATCAGAGAACAGGAGAAAGTGCATTACTTCGATCATTTTAATATTAATAATGAAATCCAAAAATTATAGTATAATATTGAGAGTTAATTTTAAGTTATCTCGCAGCCCACCTGCAGGATCGCTGAGGCCCACCGGTTGAGAATCCCTGTGTTAGGTTGTAATAACTCTCTCCAAACCCTGTTTCCGATCCTTCTGAATGAAATGCCTACTTTACTACATCCAATCAGCTTGCAGTAGAAAAAACAAGCCACGCCCACTATTTTCTCATTTAATATTCTGTTTCTCTAGGAACTGCGTCACAATTCGAAAAAAATTAATCAAACGGTCGCAGCTTCCAGTTCATGCGGACTTTAATGCAAGTATCTAATCAGCCAATCGCGGTTACTCAATGCAAATTTGATGCAAAGTTCGAAAGGAGTATCAGAATGGGAAAGAAAGCTGATTTGCTGGTGACAGGACGGCTGGTTTGAGGATTTCAGATATTGCTGATCTGCTGGGAGTTTTACAAACAATTATCTCTTGGGTTGAAAAAACAATCCAGTGAATGGCAGATCTGTGAGTGAAGATTCCTTACTGATGTCAAAGGTCAGAGGAGAATGACCAGACCTGGTAGAAAGGCTACAGGCACAAACATAACCGATTGTTAGAACTAAGGCCTGAAGAAGATTATCTCTGTCTTATTAACTATCTCTATCACTATCTCTGTCTTATTAACTCATCAAACCTTGAAGCAGATGAGCGACAACTGTACTGTAGAAGATCACACTGTCACTTCTGTCCAGAAAACTGAGACTATAATTTTCAAGGATAGAAAATTGGGAAAAAATGTCACCCGGTCTCTGAATGTCTGACTGTTTATTTCTTCTGCTCATGTTGATGGTAGAGTAAAAATTTGGCATAAGCAACATAA
Source organism: Danio jaintianensis (assembly GCA_903798115.1). Lineage (NCBI taxonomy): Eukaryota > Metazoa > Chordata > Actinopteri > Cypriniformes > Danionidae > Danio > Danio jaintianensis. Next base: position 9,334,501 of record CAIGQV010019081.1, on the reverse strand, counting down.
AAGCACAGATCCATCCTACCTTGTATGAATGGTTCAGGTTGCTGCTGTTGGTGTAATATTGTTGTGTTAACATTCTTGACACACTTGGCCCCTTAGAACCAATATTCTCATCCGTTTTTACCACCACAGATGTATGCTTCTTGTGATAGCTACTTCCAACATTCATTCATTCATTTTCCTTCCGCTTAGTCCCTTAATTATCACAAGGGGTCACCACTGAATGAACCGCCAACTATTCTGGCATATGTTTTACGCAGAATTTACCCTTCCAGCCGCAACCCAGTACGGGAAAACACCTACACACTCTCACATCCACACACACTCATACACTACGCCCAATTTAGCTCATGCAATTCACCTATAGCACATGTCTTTGGACTGTGGGGGAAACCAGAGCACCCGGAGGAAACCCACGCCAACACAGGGAGAACATGCAAACTCCACACAGAAATGCTAACTGACCCAGCCGGGACTCGAACCAGCGACCTTTTTGCTGTGAGGCTACTTCCAACAGAAAACAGAAAAGTGTGCCATGACACAAAGCTCAAATCATCTAAATATATTTATTTTTCTACATATCTTAAAACTATATGTCCCTTTTTTGCACCTTCATGTTTTTAAGGTTTAAAAATATATCTTTAAAGGCTCAATATGTAAGATTTGTTTAATAAAATATTCAGAAACCACTAGAACGGTTTATATATTTTGCTGACTTATGTACTTACATTATATTGAATGTTTCAAAGACTGTTTAAATCCATAAAAATAAGCAATTTTAAGTAGTGACACAGTGTCCTGTGTGGCCATGTCAATGATGTCACACACCTTTGATTTCTGGTTTGGTTTTACAGGGAAACACTAAATATGCTTTACTATGTTATGTGTTTTATTAGACTACACAGAGCAACATTCTAACAACATTTAAATGTGTTCAGTATGATAAAACCGTGCTGCTTCTTCTCCACGTGATCATGAGCTGAAGAATAGGAAGCGGTGGACTGTGGCATAATAAAAGCATAATAAGTGTTTATTACTTTAGTTGATCCATAATCTCTGCAAGAACCCCATAGGATGTAATGAGGACTTCAACTCCCATGATTCCACACTCATCAAACTACGTCTTTGTTTGTTGTGAATATACACCCTCTAGCATTGAAAGATTACATAATGTGCCTTTAAGCCATGTTGTGTGCACTATAATCAACATAGGCTCATTTTGAAAACGTAGCCCTATATACGTTTCTGGAGATCGCGAATTGTGTAGCCAGATGTCGTCTTTAAAACAAACGCTACGGGGGAGTATGATGCCGTTACTTTTCTTGTTTACCAGCTGACCGCTTACCTCCATATGGACGGCTTTTCCACTGTTACCAGTTTGTCCAGTAGCTCGCCATGTATGTCGACGGACTTGAGACGCAGAGCAAAGTTGACCACAACAACGGGGTTCGAGTCTGGTAAAGAACGGTTCCAGAAAGCAGGTAAGGCAAAAACAAAAGCCAAAAAAAAAAAAAAAAAAGTAAATAAGAGGGTGAGAATGTGGTCAAATCTGAAAACGTGGTAAAAATCAGGTTGCCGTAAGGGCTTTTTTTTTCTGAATTGCTTTTGAAAACACTGCGGTTGGGTTTAGGGAAGAGGGTGGGCGGGTCAATCAGTGCTTTTGAAAAACACTATTGGTTGGGTTTAGGGAAGGGGGAGGGTGAGGGTATCGGTTGGTTCATCAGTCAGTCAGTTGACAGCGGCCTCTGGTGGATTTACGAGAGAACAGCAGGAGCGAATGGCACTCGCAAGAGAAATTTGACATCTCAAAAGCGTACACAGCTGCCTCGATTCACGGCGGATTCACGAAAACAAAAACTGCAAAAAAACATAGCCCCTGGGACGTATTTTGCTCTCTCCAGAAATGTATATAGGGGCGCATATAAGAGCCTGGATTGACTATAATAATCACATTTCTCAGCTATTAAAACACATTCTGTAACTTTTTTTTTGCCAAATGGGACTTGACAGTATTTGTCTATTTTACAGGTAGACTTTGACTAGACAAACACTTGACAAGGATGCTGCGACTTTTGTGCGAGCTCATTTAAGTGAATTCTCTCTTCCCTGTCTCTCTGTATGTCCATCTTCATTCTCTTAGTGTCTTTCTGGAGATTTCCTCTGTGTCTACTTTCATCCTATACACAAAAAGCAATTTGCTCCACAAAACCTGAGTGCTAGCCTCTCTCCTGTCCCCCCTTCTGGCAGACAGAACAATCAGATATTCAGCCATCATATCCTGACCTCGGTGGTGCCCATCGTGGACATGCACACTCCCACAAATGAGCACTGTCCCACTGGCATTCATTGTGGGAGGAAAAAATGTATGACAGGGTGGCACGGTGGCTCAGTGGTTAGCACTGTCGCCTCACAGCAGGAATGTCGCTGGTTCGAGTCCCGGCTGGGCCAGCTGGCATTTTTATGTGGAGTTTGGCATTTTTATGTTGCATGTTTGCTTCCTCCGGGTGCTCCGCTTTCCCCCCCAAGATATGCGCTAAAGGTGAATTGGATGAACTAAATTGGCTGTAGTGTATGAGTGTGTTTGTGTGAGTGTGAATGTGAGAGTGTATGGGTGTTTCCCAGTGCTGGGTTGCTGCTGGAAGGGCATCTGCTGTGTAAAACATATGCTGGAATATTGGAAAATTGATGAATGAATGGTAATCTTCAATCAAGTGGTGGTCCTTCTATGTTGATGTCAGTTTGACGGCTTCTCCCACAATATTCTACCATTAGTTTGCTGTGTGGGAATGATTTAATAAAAGGAAGCCACAACCTCTTACTTAATATTCAGTTTCAGTTGGAAGTACACCAACATACTGAAATAAAATCTCTTTAATAGAGACTTTAATAAAAGATTTCTAGTTCATGCAGACTTTTTGTGGAGGTTTTTGAACTGAATGACCTAAACTTCTTTCTTTTTTAAACAGTTTGAGTTACCATAAAAGTCCTTTCAGATCACAAAACATTTTTTTTTTCTCTGAGGTGAACATATTTGTTCCTTGATGGCCGTCTATCTTTTCTTATCTCCTATAACACATCTGAATCTGCTATTGAGGTTTTCAAACTCACTTGAAATTTCTAGGCAAGTGTGTTGAAGCTAAAATCTGCAAGACGCTGATCAGCCAAGAGCAAGAATAGACACCCCTGCTTAAAACTGTTTGGGTTATATGGAATGTAAGTTATTTAAAGTTTTTAGATGAACATGTTTTAGAAGCTCTGTTACCTCTTTTCCACCAAGGAGGTTTGAGTTCTTGTTCGAAGTCAGTGTTTAGTTCCAAAACCTTTGGTTTTCGACACCAAAAGCACTCAGAAAAAGTGTTTCTTAGGACGCAGCAAAATATTGCTGGGTGGTAAGTAAGAGATAAAGTACATCATGGTGGTTGTTATTGCCAAATAAAGCCGAACAGGTTTATTCAACACAGGGTCATTGTGAAAATGTACCCCCGTATACATTTCTGGAGAGCGCAAATTATGTAGCCAGAGCTCGACAGCAGCCTCTGGTGGATTTATGCGAGAACAACAGGTGCGAATGGCACTCGCAAGAGAAATTTGAGATCTGAAAAAGCATACACAGCAGCCTCTGGTGGATTCTTGAGAAAACAAAAACTGAAAAAAACATACCTTCTGGGACGTATTTCACGCTGTCCAGAAATGTACGCAGGGGTACGTATCAATAATGAGCCTGGGTTGGGTTTATTGGCTTATGTTTTGTAAGACTGAAGAGCTTTATTCTGTGTAACAACCCCCTGGATGTACTTTATCCCTTACTTGCACAGCAATGTTTTGGTGCTGACACTTGTATTGTGCTGACAAGTATGGACACTTTTAATGAGAAATTTCAATGACAAATTCAGTTTGTTCCACTAAAAAAAGCAATCAGAAATATTTTCATGACCCAATTTTAAAAGCTTCATGACAAGAATGTTTATGACAGATTTATGACAAGTTGTCTTGATAATGTCAAGCTGCCATGACAAAGACAAGTTAGAATGTATTCGTTTATGTCAAGTTGTCATGACAAAGAAATCTTTGCATATAAAATGACATAACCAAGTAAATGACACTTTATGACAGTTGTCATAAGCATGCATAAAATCTTTTTCCTATTCATGACATGTGTTACGTCTTATGAACACCTCTTTCAAGAAAAGTTTTACCAACTATGGTGGTTAAGCAGCAAATTCCATCACAACATTAAATGGGATTGGGTCACCAATGGTACATTAGCTTGCAAAGTATAAATAAATTGTTCCTAAAACCAACTGTCATTACATGAGAATTCTGCTATGTGTTTGATTCAGCAAATTATGACTGATGCAATGTACAGAATCTTAGTCACGTCTGGTCCCACTTTTACTGTGCACACAAATATTTCTGATTAGAATGTTAATCTCACTCCACAAGTTTATATAGATGCTGCCAGGATTAAATATACTTTAATGCACTTTTTGTACTGGAACTGCATCTCCATACTTCAGTTCAATCAGTCTATGGTCACTGAATGAGTGCCTTGTTGTTCCAGGTCAGGCACAACAAGTTCCTCGCTGGTAGAACAGGCTGGCATCCTCCACCACAAATGCTGAGAGCTTTACATTTATGGCTCAGAACTGAGAGTGCCCATGAGGAAAGAGGGCAAGTTTCAAATCACATGCATCTCTTGCCGCCAGCCAAGCAATTGCCACTGAGATAAATGGGAATGCTAATGGTCGCTTTCTCCAGGTATTCGCAAAAAAATCCTTGATCTTGGCTGTGTGTTTAATCCTCTGAAACAACACTACTTCTGCTTATTTGTCACAAGAAACCACACAGCCCCAACTGTTCCCCTCCATAATATTTAGAGATTTAAAAAAATGAGAAGTCTACTCATGCGAGCCGAAATCTCCATCCGACAGCTGCCGAGTTCGTCTTCCACCTTTCCTGCCAGCTTCTCTGCTTCTCTGTTATAAAAATGTCTCCCCGGAGATGCCGGCCCGGACACGATTCATTTAGTTAACAAATCGGAGTGATTACAAGCCCAGATTGGTGCTGAGGCAGGTTCTCTGTCATCAGTGCCTGCTCGGAGTGCAGCGTGTGCAGTATAAAGGTCTCACCTGAGCTTTATGTATCTCGGCCCTCTCTCTCTCCACCCATTTCTTCCACTAAAGCTCAGCCACCACTCTCCTTTCAGCTGACAACACATAACGCTTTAATTAGTGAACCCACTGAGAAATATAACCTTCACTTTTTGCTCTCCAGCAGGGAATTTGAGTAATTTCCCATAATTGTAAAAATAAGTTGCATTAAAGTATCTGAGTTTTTTTTTTCTTATGCATCTTAAGAGCACACACATTATCAAAAGGTGGGTTATAAAGACTCCAAAGCCCTGATTTACAACCATATATTTGGGAGCGTTTGTGTGGAGAGAGCAGTCGGTGTCTTTAATAGGTCCCTACACCCTTCAGACTGATGGAACACTAGAGGAGAAAGCCTTATGTAACATGTTTTTCCAGAAGAACACAAGCACTTATCAGGAGTGCCTATTAACCACTAATGAGACATTAAGCATCTATTTGCTTGTCAGCAACTTTGGAGCCATTAGAGAGAATATAGACATGTGTTCAGAATTGAGGACAAGGAATAGCAGGATACTGATCTATTCACAGGAACCAAGAGTGACTTAAATCAATTGAAATTTGGCATGCTGGTTGGGAAGGGTCTCAGGTGCTCCCATGCCAAATTTGGGGGCTCTGAAGGGTCATATTTTTATGTGCATTTGAGTAGGTGAAGTAAAAGAGCTATGGAAAAAAAAATATTCCAATGGGGAGTTTAGTTTAAACCTTAATACAAAAACATACCTGAAAAAGATAGTCAGCATCTTCGGGGTTACTAGAAAGCTAGGAAACAGGCTGGCTGCCTTTACAGAAAAAAACACATGAACTTTACAATAAAATATATGTGAAACACAGATAAACGATGATTTTCGAACATTTTGAAGTGGGAAAAAAAGAGATGATGTGGTTATTCCAACGCAACCTCACAGCAATTCACAATTTTGTGATTTAGTGGCTAATAATTCATATGAATTTGTACAATCTCGTTCATACATTGAAGGGTTTAAAGGCCCCCTTTATACTTCAAACAAAGTTCTGTTTGTCTCTTCATTTGAGGGCAAAAAGAAGTTCAAAAAGGCTGAGTGCTGATATACTGTTCATAAACCTTTCAAACCGGCACGCCAGATCTTTTTTAGATTGTTTTCTTTACATTGCCACAGACTGACCCCAAATGGAAAAGTGTTTAGAACTTTATCAAACATAGCGATATGCAGTGGCTCTTCCCATCTGGTGTGTGATCTTTAAAATCTCTCCTATTCACCTCCAGTGTATTCATGTTGCTACCTTGGTGTAGGAGGTTGTTCTCCTGTCTGTCCTCCGTGGATATGAGATACGAATCAATCACTCATCAAAGAAGGTAGAGTTCTAAAACCAGGGATCGGCAAACTCAATCCTGGAGGGCTGGTGTCCTGCATAGTTTTGCTCCAACCCTAATCAAACACACCTGCCTGTAGCTTACTAGTGATATTGAAGACACTGATTAGTGTGTTCAGGTGTGTTTGATTAGTGTTGGAGCAAAACTCTGCAGGGACACCGGCCCTCGAGGATCAAGTTTGCCCATCCCTGTCTAAAACACACTCACAGATTGCAAAATAGTCCCAGATCAATGGTTGCTCAAATGTGTTCAGGAGCCAAAATAAACCCCCAAAGAGTTCAGTTGGTGAGCTGTTTCGAACTGCCCAAATTAACTCAAAACGAACTTTGTTTTGGATTTTGGTCGACAATATTTTGTTTCAGTTTGTTTTTCGATTTCATTTGAAGTATAATGGGAACTTAAGGTCAGGGTTTATGGGTATTCATTCATTCATTCATTTTTCATTCGGCTTAGTCCCTTTTTTAATCTGGGGTCGCCACAGCAAAATGAACCGCCAACTTATCCAGCATATGTTTTACACAGTGGATGCCCTTCCAACCACAACCCAGTACTGGGAAACACCCATACACTCTTACATTCACACACATACACTACAGACAATTTAGCTTATTCAATTCACCTATACCGCATGTCTTTGGACCGTGGGGGAAACCAGAGCACCCGGAGGAAACCCACGCGAACACGGGGAGAACATGCAAACTCCACACAGAAATGCCAACTGACCCAGCCTGGGCTCGAACCAGCGACTTTCTTGCTGTGAGGCGATTGTGCTACCCACTGCGCCACCGTGTCGCCCTTTATGGGTATTCTATGAATGAAATTGTATGATTTTGTACAAATAACATATTATTGTTTTCTGACAATAAGTAAAGCTACAATTTCTAGATCGGACTTATACTTTATGATGCATAAAATGTATCAACTGAAGTGAAGCTAGTATCTTTTAAACCTATTATTGGTTTCAACTTTTATCTTTAAGAACCACACTGTAAAATGGCATGTCTATACTATAAGATTGTGCTGTGGTCTGAAAAATATATATTATTTTGTCCTTTCCAGAGGCTTTGTGACTATTTAGTAACCAATATTAGTACTTATAGATGGTATGACGTTTCCCTTTTTTTTTTTCTTTGCTTCCATTTATCTATTGATTTATTTACTTCTTTAATAATTTTTAAGGATTATTATAATTTCTTTATTATTATTTTGCTCTTAAAAAATGTTGTATTTATTTATTTGGTAAATGATTAGTTAACCTATTTGCTATTATTGTTTATGATTTGATTTTGTAGTACATTTGGACAATAACCCATTGCACATTCTTTGTAAAACTTGCCTTTGATTATATCTCTGAACGCACATTGTACATTCATCTTGACAACTTTAAATAAACGTGTCAAAAAAAAAAAAAGCACCACACAGTAAAAACATTCTGGAGTATGTTTTACAATAAAACACTATTTCAGCGTTTCTACTTCAAACATTCACATTTAAATGAATGTGTTCTATGTAAAATTTACTTGCAATTTCTGACAGAAAAATAGTTTGCAGACAAAAAAAAAAATCCTCACTCAATCTTTTTGCCCATATTGAAAATGGCAACTGACAGTGGACACTGTTTGCTTTAACATGTCAAGAATAATCACAGAAGAGACATAATCTTATAGCGATTTCTGGTAACACTTTAGAATAATGGTCCATTAGTTAATGGTAGTTAATGTATTTACTAACATTAACTAAGTATGAATAATCTTGTAAAGCATCTAATAATCATAGTTCAACATTAACATTAGTTAATGCACCATGAGTTAACATGAACTAACATGAATGAATGTTATTTAACTTAAATACCATTAACTAAGGTTAACAAACATGAATAAATACCATAGTAAATACATTACTAATAGTTTGTTCATGTTACTGACTAACATTAACTATTGGACCATTATTTTAACGTGTTACCAGATTTTTTTATCCTTTTAAATCACCAAAGAACTGCATTTACAGAATTGTGAGATATCATAGACAGCGACATTTATGATCTTCAACATGGATGGAGGCACTGTAATTAAATACAAAAGAAAACATCCACGTCTCTGATGATCTGGAGACAAATTAATTTACTAAGTACAGAACATGAGACCGTTTCAAGCCATGATGTTGTTTAAAGCTGAATCATTTGACCCAGTTCCATCAAATGATCTTCATTTTGACAGTTTTCGAGACTCAAAAAGACAATTTGTTTGGTGAGGCAGAAAATGATCCTGCTGGTCAGCTGAAGGTCAGTGACTCAGCACAGATGATACTGTGAAAGCTACTTCAGCAGCAGACACCCTAATCACCAATAATTACAGGCTGAACACAATTTATTACTAATTAGAAACTCTAATCTAGCGCTCTGCCGACTGTTTGTGTGGGTGCTGGAATGGCTGTAATTTTCTCAATTTCGCCACAGCGATATAAGATTATTAAAGTATATCAGACAGTATTAGGCAATTAGTATGAGTCTCGCATTAAAAGTGCAGGCACTCAGAATCCTTTTTGTGGTAATCTATATGTGCGCCTTGCTTTATTACATTAAAGCAGTGAAAGATCGAGTTTAATAAACTAACACACTAATGGCCTGCAGGGTAATTACAGCACCAGGAATGTTTTAGATGCTGCACATTTGTACTCCTGTGTATGCAAAACACACGTGCCACTTTAAGTTTACCAGAAAACAAGGTAAATTTGTGGCTCTGATTGCGTCTCCGCTTGATATTGGTGAAGGTCTACCAAAGCAACATGTAAAACAGAACAAATAATATGCTACAGCTTATTCTGGCCACCAAGAACCAGCAGTAAAACAAGAAGAGATTATTTGGGTTTGTTTTTGCATGCTGTTTGGAGGAGGTTTATCTTAAATAGAGTGTACAAAAAGCAGCATGGAACAACAACTCAATCAACAAAATATTTACGTTTATGTGATCTGAATTTCTGTTTGTTCAAAAGCAGGCAATTGCCTTTCTTTCTTTTTTTTATAGAAAAGGCAGCAAAATTTACATAAATATCTATTATTTGCTATATAAGCAATATCACACGAGTAGCAGTGCGATATGGCTGTATATCGGCACTGGTGTGAGGCATGTGCTAGCTCAAGGCTGCAGGTCGAGTGCCTTAGTGCCCCACCAGTGACGATATACAGCCATATCGCACTGAGTGTAATATTGTGTTTATACAACAATTTGACGCATAATTGTGTACATAAAAAAGAAAATCAAATACGGAGAGTCTCAAAAACTCTTTTGTACGAGGAACTACTTTCTTCCGCCATTCATTCACATCTGCAGCTGACCGTCAGAACAGCAGAAACCATTGCTAATTCACAAATGTCACTTTAGTGCTAGTATTTGAATGATTCTCTAGCGTAATGTCTAAAGTGATGACAAAACAGGTGATTTTGCTCACATTAAGATTATAAGGCTGAACGGCATTAAAAATGGCATCAGTCTACAGAGATTTCCCAGTATTTCTCTGTTGCACTCCAGATTTCACAAAATTTTACAAACTAGATTACTATGGTATAAATATGATAGGCTGATGGCCGCCAAGGTAGTGAATCTCTGAAATTATGCAAACATACTTTAAAATAGGCACTATCCTTATAAATTGGATAGTATATGTAATATAATAAATATGTTGTCCAACAGCTGCAATATTTGAGTTAGTTTTACTTGCTGCTTGGCATTCTATGTAGGCAGAGTAATACACAATGGTGTATTTTTTTTTAGAGACAAAACTCTGCATGACAAAATTCATGGTATAAAATACACAATATTTTGTCTAAATAATTATGGAAAAAAAATCTAAAAACTAAAATCAGATGTTTTAATGCTAAACTCTAAAGATGCTGGTTTGTTGCTTCTCAAATCTGGGTCAGAAAATAATAAAAAAGAAATAAATCAGAAAAGAATAATGCAGTATGTAGTGCATCATGCCAGTAGGTGTCACTTTATAAAAATACATTGTGAGTCTGTGCACATACAGTCCTATAGTCCACTATTGCTATTTTGGTTGTCAAAATTCACACATCCCTATAGACTTCACTGTGACAGCACTATTTTCACAAAATTGTGTTTTTATAGTTCATTTGAACACAATAACAGTAATGTTTTTCAAATACATATCTTTGAAAACATCTTTCAAAAGCATTCTGGCCATCAAAAATGCTTTTTATATCATTAATAAGCAGAAAAAATCCACAAAACGTTTTTGAAAATGTTGCGTAAACCCTTTTATTTTGCCTCTGTGATATATTTTCTAAAAACTCAGTTCCACAAATCTTCAAACTTTCTAACATTCTTCAAACATTCAAAATCTGTGACATTTTGTTTCAGAACAAACTCGTAAACATCTGTGCACCTCTAGGATGTCGCATAGGAGTCAGGCAATTTGATTACAGCTTGCAGTTCTTACAAATGAATCCCAGCTTTTATGTGCAATATCCATGTGGGAGGCATGCGTGTTTGCTTAAGACTGTATTAGACCATCAAGATGAATGCTTTAACAAAAACTAATTCACAGACGACAACAAATCAAGCTAAAAATTCTTAATCATATCTCATGAAATCTCACTAATACAGTACATACTTAATGTACAGAGTGTAGCAATGCAGCTTCATACTGTGCAATTGCATGAAATGAAATGAATGATTTGTAAACCATTAAGTTAACTCAAGCGTTTTGTGTTGGGACAACATGAAGGAATTGTGTTGGTCCAACTACCTGGTTAGGGGATTTGGAGTTCCCAGCATGCTTTGCTTTGCTTTGGAATTAAGAAAGGGAAATGTTGACAATAAAAGTAATCTTAGGTGTTTAAAGTTAACAGAAAGACTTGTTAGAGTTTAATCCTCACTTTAGTTTGAAGATTTAGAAGATTTTCATGTAATGCCTTGAGTTTTGAGATTACCACCTTGCAGAAGCACCCATGCTTTGGGTGTTGGCTGCTTAATTAGCAACAATGCAGTTTGTTACTTTGCTCAGTGAGCAATAACTGTCCTAAAATTAGTTCTGAGATCAGTCTCAATCAACTGTATATGTAACTCATCAAATGGCTCTTTTAGTTCATTTAGGATAACTTCAAATAAAACTAAGAGACTTCGAAATGTACGACACATAATAGACATACATGATATTATCAGACATTTGAGTTTAAGTTAAATAAAAATACAAATTATTTAAACTTTTATTTGATAAAATCATGTTGGACCAACTCAATTGCATTTAATTGTGTAAATAGTTTTTTTTTAGTTGGTGCTAAACAAATTTATTGGATGGAAATCCTGCCCTCAATTCAATTGAGTTCATCCAATTAGTTATTTTTTTGAGTGTGGGTTGTTGATGTGATGTTGTATTTTCACTTTCCATAAATCCACAAATAAGACTGCAGAATGCTGTTTTATGTCCAAGGCACCAATCAAATCATTGGTCACAACCATATCACCAGTTATGGAACTATGACCCGTTAAAATAGGACTTACAATCACTTAAAATAGTATAAACTAAAAATAGTTTTAAAGTGGCCCAATTAAGGATTTTTTAAAATAACCTTTTATGCATTGAGTTACACAGCTCTAAGTGAACGAAAACATCATGCAATGTTTTAAATCTGAAAGTGCATCATGTAAACAGTTATTGTCTCTCAAAAGAAAGAGTCATTTATAAAATGAATCTCAGCTAATATGAGTCGTTGAGCAAATAAGCTAAACATAAATTCGTATTACATATCATATTCATATACACTCCTATTTATTTTTAAGTCATGTTGGAAAAAAATATTGTTTATATTTTCGTATAAAAACAAAAGGCATTATATGACGATAAGTGTGCAACAATGAAGATTAATCATTCTCATTCTATTAGTACATTATTAAGAGGTTATGCTTTCTTATTTTTTGCTCTGTCACACCATTTTCACAATTTTAAGATACAGTTCAGTATAATATATTTTATATAATATACCCCTTATATTTTCTCAAACATCAGACTTATTATGCCTCTTTTTACAACGTCAAATAAATTTCTGATGTCCTTATAGTGTGTATGTGCAGTTTCACCTCAAAATACCCCACAAATAATGTTTTATAACTCTTTGAAACTGACCCTTTAGTGTTAAATTGTGTCGTTTTGGTGACTGTCACTTTAAATTCAAATGAGATTGTGCTCTTTTCAAAAGAGGGCGGGGCGGCAAATGTCTATGTGTCGGCATAGTGGCAGATTCAAAACTTTAATGACAGACGGCTGCTTCTAACGCAGGGCTGTTTATGCTAATAAGGGTGAGATCATCACTAATTGGTGGGGCTTTCCCCCTCTGATGACATGTACAAAGGGAGAATGTCAACCCAAGTGTTTCTACAGACTGTTTTTATGAAGAGTTATTATAAAACATAGAATTAATTAATTTTTACAATTAGAGGCTGGTTATATTCACACACTTTTGCACACAACTGTGTTTAAACCCCTTATAAAAGTGATTTTTGCATAATAGGTCCCCTTTAAAACTACATAATAACAACACTTATATCTTTAAAAATAAAAGCATTTTTACCGCCTATTTCTCAACTACCCATATACTCCTTCTCATTTAGTAAGAGTTCAGAAAAACCTGCTTGTGTCTGCAGTGTAAGCTGAGAGCGCTGCCCCGGGTGAAGCAGCATTACGGAGCATCAGATGCTCTCAATGCAAATACAGACACTGACTAATAAACACATCAGAAATTCATATCTGAGGATGTTTTAAGGGCCTCTAATTAAGCACAGCCAACAAGATGCAACGCTGGCTTGACGAGATGACACTAAAAGGGAGGAAGGAAACTGAGAGAGAATAAGAGCGACCTTAATGCAGTCAGTGGCCATGAAGGAGGCAGGCGTACTCTTTTTTTTTCAGTAATAGCCTTTAATTGGAAGTGGAGTCATGCATTACACAGACAGCCAAAGCCAAAATAAAATATACGTCACACACTCTTCATAACGAGGCATGGACCGACAAGCCTTTTGACACAAAATGAGACATATTATTGTCAACGTTGGACACTTACGGGAAAAATAAGAATAAAAATGTCCTCGAAGCCCAGACGGCACTTCAGAATACAGCAGACTTTAATACTCAACGGCTCCAGAAAATGTAGTCATTATGGTACAAGTGTCTGGCATGTCAAGTTGCCCATATAATCTTAAAAATTTCTGTACTTTTCTGTAGAGGAACTATTTTTGGATCCCTTTAACAGACAATACTGTTGTTGTTTTGCTATATAGCACTGTGTCAGATTATGAGATTTTGAGAAACATCATCAAATTATGTCACTTTTAGACTCAATAAACCTGTTTTAATAAATTAAATACAATTTGAAGCTCTTTTTTTACATAGATTCACACACATACATGTGATGTCATTTGATGTCCAACATAGTTTACAGAAAAGCAACCAAAGCCTCACTGCGCCTTCAAAACCATCCAATAGGTGCGTAGATCATAAAAAACCCAAAGAATAAAGTAAATGAAAAAGCCTGCACACTCTCAAATATGAAAAAGACACAAGCAAGATGAAGTCATTTTACTAGATTTTATAAAACATAATTGATATAAAATAGAAAATAAAACAGGTGCCAGAATCGAGCCCTGAGGAACACCTATCACTAGAAAGTCGGATTTATGGGTGTCAACATTTACACACTGACTGAGAGCAGCAAACTTATGTTTGTTCATCAGTAGTTTGTGTTCTACTGAATCAAATACCTTGAAAAAATCCACAAATAAAACTGGATGCTGTTTTATGCCCAAGGCACCAACCAAATCATTGGTCACAACCATAGCGCCAGTCATGGAACCATAATCAGACTCAAAATCACTTAAAATATTAGTATGAACTAAAAATGTGTCCAAAAAAATGATGGATTTTTGAAAATAACCTTTTAAGCATTGTGTTAGACAGCTCTACGTGAACGGAAACATCATGCAATGTTTTAAATCTGAAAGTGCACCATGTCTAAAGATAATGTTTCTCAAAATAAAGTCATTTAAATTAGTCTTTTTTTAAAAATGAATCCCAACTAAAATGACAGTCGTTGAGCAAATAAGGTAAAAATAAATTCATATTATAAGACAATAAAAGTGTTATTTGACCATGTGGATGGGGGATCAGTCAGTCGACAGCAGCCTCTGGTGGATTTACGCGAGAAGAGCAGGCGTGAAAGGCATTCGCGAGAGAAATTTGAGATCTCAAAAAGTGTAAACAGCAGCCTCTGGTGGATTCGCAAAAACAAAAACTGCAAAAAAACATACCTCCTGGGACGTATTTGGCGCTCTCCAGAAATGTATATTGGGCTACGTTTTCAGAATGAGCCTGGGTTGGTTTTTTGACCATGCATGCATGTCAACCTGTTGTTGGGGACTTCTAAAACCAAAATAGGAACCTTTCATTATCTATAATAGGTGCACTTTAATCGCACATTTACCTGAAATTCTAAGATCTTAGCCAAAAGTTTGAAAACAGGATCATAACTGTTCAACTTTGAAGGCTATCTGTCTTTAAATAAAGAAATAATATATGCAGCTATCCAAGTTTTAGAGTTAGATGTATATGGCTGAAAATAAAAAATAAGATTAATAGGCTGTTAAAGACTCTTCAAGGAACCACTCATCTCAATAAAGATCCTTTCAATCATTCATTCATTCATTTTCCTTCGACTTAGTCCCTTTATTCATCAGGGGTCTCCACAGCAGAATGAACCACCAACTTATCCAGCATATGTTTTACACAGCGTATGCCCTTTCAGCTGCAACCCAGTACTGGGAAACATCCATACACACTCATTCACACACATACACTACGGCCAATTTAGTTTACCCAATTCACCTATAGCGCATGTCTTTGGACTATGGAGGAAACCCACGCGAACACGGGGAGGACATGCAAACTCCACACAGAAATGCCAACTGACCCAGCCGGGGCTCAAACCAGCGACCTTCTTGCTGTGAGGCGATAGTGCCAACCGCTGAGCCACCGTGTCACCCCAGATCCTTTCATATTAAAGAAATTTTCAGGAGTATATGGCACTGAGATGCATTTCTGACGCAGTCGTGACACCGAGAGGAACCGCATTATGGACTACTCGATATGCCGTTCACACCATCTGCCTCACAAGAAGAGTTTTTTTTTATAGCAACCTTTAATAACGCTGCAATACATATAGAGTCACTGCCGCAGCATCCTCTGTTCAATTAAACAACCTTCCCTCTCATTTTCCCTGAATATAATCGTATTCTGCGAGCATGCTGCATTGTGAAACTATAATTATGGCCTGGTTTTTTTTCCTTTCAGGGCATTGGCTGTGGGATGGACACTTGTTATGAGTTAGTCCCATTTTGCAGCAGCTCATTAGGCCTGTGTTTCTCTTGACAGAGGCTGAGTTTCATTATCTTTCTTTTAGTGCCGAGATCAGCCTGCTGCTTATCAAAGCTTGACAGATGATGGAATGGAAGTCTTTGTCACTGCTTTCACCGACAGGCCTAATTGAATGTGTCTCTAAGATGCTCAAAAGCCTGTAAATGTCTGGTAAACGAAATCAATACAGTATGAATACAAGCGGAGGGGTTTGCGCTAACTGATGCCACGTGGAACTTTTGCTCTGAAAGTAATGAAAGCAGCATAGTATCTAATTTCAATGATGCATGGGATTGAGTTTGGACAATACTGCCTTTGTTGCTGAACTAATTGTCGCTCTGCTCATAATGTTGCCCGGCAACGTTACTATAAAACCAAAGCACAGCAAAAAACATAGCAATAATAAAGCTCAAAGAGGAAAATATGCCTTTATGATTTGTATTTGCTGTTACAGTATTATAGTCACTGATGTTTATGTGAAGAAATTACTGACCAAAAAAAGAATGTGATATCTGATTTGATAACAAAATCTTTTTTTTTTTTAAGAATATTTTAAGTGAAGTGAAGTGTAGTCAAGTATGGTGTCCCATACTTGGAATTTGTGCTCTGCATTTAACC
>CAIGQV010019081.1:9303758-9317562 GCA_903798115.1 Danio jaintianensis | reverse complement strand
CACGAGTCCAACACTCTAACCACCAGGCCACGACTGCCCCATAGTATCAGACGTATCAGCAAAAGCAAAAGTATCAGACGATGAAAAGAACTCATCAGATAAGTCCTGAAATATTTTACACCAGGACTAAACACTTTACACTGAGGACTCTTGTTATATTTATAATGCACTTAACTTGTGCTTATTGTTTTGTTTATTGAAGAAATTAAAATTGATTCATCATTTATTCTCCCTCATTAGATTTTAAACGTTATTACTTTCTTTCTTCTGTTGAAAACAAAAGAAGATATTTTAAAGAATGTTTATGCTGGCACCCATCAACTTCCACAGTAGGAAGAAAAATGAATATGGAAGTCAATGGGTGCCAAAATATCTTCTTTTGTGTTCAACAGAAGAAAGAAACTCAAATACGATTTGGAACAAGTCAAGGGTGAGTAAATGATGGCAGAATTTGCATTTCTGAGTGAACTTTCCCTTTAAGAATCATCATGAGCAATGAATTTAATATCACACAAGGGCTGTTTATGTCCTAAATAGCACAAGTGCAAATATGATATTGATTTTATACAGCAGTTCAGTAAATACAAAGTTGATGTTAAGTTATAGTTTAGAGATAATTTTGTCTGAGCTGTTTATTGCTGAATAAATCATTCATTTAAATGAATTGAATCAATAAATGGATCAATGACTTACTGGTTAGACAATTACTGTCACCTACTGACAGTTTTAGTTTCTTATTTAGATGATTTTTTCATTAAACTAAATAATTTGATATTTTCATAAATAAATAAATAAATAAACGAACATCTTGTCATTGTTTACTTTTGTGTCATTTCAAAACCATGTGAAATTTTTTTTTTGCAGAGCAAAGACAAATATTTAAAGACTATTTGCAACCAAAGTGTTTTGGTGCTGCAATAAATTGTCTGTAAATATACAAAACAAACTATTTAGGTGGAACTATTAAAAAAAAAGACAAGATAAAGAAAAAAGCATGGCGGCTGTAGCAAGAATTCATTTAAGAGTAAAAATTTAAGAATAATAAAACATTTCTAAATTAAATCTTAAAATGAAATCTGTTTATTATAGTGAAGTGATTTAGTTTCTTCAGAAGACTTGATTCATATAGATCCATTTGTTATGTCTTAAAAAATATTTTGAAGCTTGGGAGTTTTGGGGAATATAAAAAAATATCTAGGAAAAAAACATTTGTCATATCCATCTAAGTGATAATTAGTCTTGATTAGTTTTGTATATTGCCTTTATATTTTCTTGGTGTCTTGTCAAGCTTTGTTTTCTGTTATTAATGAATCTATTGTCTCTGATTCTGTTCAAGCCAAGGTTAATTCTGTTCATTTCGTATTTAATGTTTAATCCTCAATAAACTGCCCTCGAGATCTACTTCACTTGCCTCACAGGGGAATAGATTACACCACGAATGTGAATAGATGACGGAATTTTCAATAATGGATGAACTATCCTTTTAACCACAAAACCTCGCGCTGCAAGTACCGTGTGCATCAACAGAGAAAGAAAATATATGCAAAAAATGTTTTCTTCTGATTTCTGAGGCAAAACAAGACCCAACGTGTTCTTGACAGGCTTTTTGTGAGCTTAACCCTATTATTATTAGGTATAAATGGCAAAACCCATTTCCAAAATTCTGCAAGTATCGTGTGCATCAACAATGAAAAAAAAAAATTATGCAAATAATGTTTTCTCTTGATTTCTCTTAAATAAGATTCTCTCTTAAATAGGTGTTCTTGACAGGCTTTTTCTGAGCTTAACCCTGTTATTATTAGGTCTGAACGGTAGCTTAGACCTGCTCTCCTTTCATTCCTGCACGCTAAAAGCATACACTCACTATTCTCCGCCATCATTCAGCAGGTGATTTACCAGGGAGCGCACTAGTAAACAACCCTACGCCGGTGTTTTAGAAAGGCTCTCCTTGTCTATTTTAAGGTGCTCTATGGTCACTGACTGCACTAACACAAGCGTCCCGAGAGACCTTGCAGTATGGAGCAGAAATGTTTCTAGGACAAACTGATCTGATGAGCTCAGGCTCCCTCCAGCTCTCTCTCTCTCTCTCTCTTTAAGTACTCAGAGAATGGAAGGGCTGTTAAAAATGGTGCTACGGAGACAGCACCCAACACAGATTTGGTGTTGGAGAACATGATTTTCTCCACAAATGCATTAGAGTAGTGCTGAGACATGCACAGGCTGAGTGGAGGAAGTGGTGACCGTCTAGGGTAAAACCTCTGAATGCTGCACGACGTGATTTAGCCAAGTAGAACATGTTCCCGTTCTCAGTGGGGTTTTTTTAAATAAAGAGCCTGCCTTAGGCGAACAGCTGTCTGTGAGGTGAATGCGTGTGCAGATAGATAACCTACATGCAGCAGTCAAAACCTGAATAAATGAGTAAGGATGCTAATGGAATTTGGAAGTAATTATGTACAGTTGAAGTCAAAATTATTCACCCTCCTGTGATTTTATTTTCCAAATATTTCTGAAATGATGTTTAACAAAGCAAGGAAATTTTCACAGTATTTCCTATAATATTTTTTCGTCTGGAGAAAGTCTTATTTATTTTATTTCAGCTAGAATAAAAGCAGTTTTGATTTTTTTTAAACCATTTTAAGGTCAATTTTATTAGCCCCCTTAAGCAATATTGTTTTTGATTGTCTACAGAACAAACCATCATTATGCAATGACTTGCCTAAACTGCCTAATTAACCGTATTAACCTAGTTACGGCTTTAAATGTCACTTTATGCTGAATACTAGTATCTTAAAAGATATCTAGTAAAATATTATGTACTGTCATCATGGCAAAGATTTTTTAAAAATCAGTTATTAGAAATGAGTTATTAAAACTATTATGTTTAGAAATGTGTTGAAAAAAAATCTTCTTTCCGTTAAACAGAAACTGGGGAAAGAAATATTCGGGCTAATAATTCTGACTTCAACTTTAAGTGTTTACAGACCAAAAGTAGTGTAATCTGGTTGCTATGTCCTGGTTTAGCAAATTTGCAAAAGAAACAAATGCAAATTTAATACCTACCCTCAAACCTAACCCAAGCCTTAACCCGAAAGGTATTCTTAAAATCAGAGGGAAATGATTTTGGTGAATACCAATGATGTAGAAACAGCTAACCCTGATTGTAAGACTAAACTTGGCATAGACTGTAAACTTGTCTCTCAAATATTATTGGATGATTGGAATGTTGATCCAGGATCGACAAAGATGGTAAATCAGAAATACAGAATTGCACACGTGCAAGAAAGATGTATCTTTCCATACCTGCAGGAAGCAGTATCTGTACTGTCATTACACAAAAGGAAACCAGAACTCATTGTCCACACATAAAAACCTTAAACAAAGCAGTGTTTATGTACCATTTTCACAGTACTTCTCGCTTACCACAGAGGGATTTACTTGTGAAAATATGTCTGATAATCTGATGATCCCAACGCTATCTCACGGCAATTCATAACTTTTTGATTTGGTGGCTAATTCGTATGAAATCGTATGATCTCATTCGTACAATTTAGTATGATTTGCTTATCCCCCAATGAGTTTCGGGGTGGGGTTTGGTGCCATGCCTCCTTTTAAAAATTGTACATTTTCGTTTGACTGAACTCCTAAACTGACAAAACGTAAAATAGTTACGTTTCCTTGTGAGATCAGGCTGGATGATCCATATCATTGGCAAATATTTAAGAAATGTGACAAAATGACAGTTGGCTTCTTTGTGTTTCCCTCGTGTCGTTTGCTGTGTTTCGTCACTTCAGGTTTTGTTCTCTGATTCATAGCTCAACAGCCAATCAGAGCTCTCTCTTTCACCACATGGCTGATGTTGATTCTACATGCTTAATTGGTGCTGACAAGAAGCGACGTGTGGAACACACCAAACAAACTAGCCTGACAGACGCTCACCTGACGCTGCCTATCGACAGACCGTTGAGTTTGTGTGTTCTGGCCTAAGTTCGTTATTTCCAATGGCTTGCATGCATATTGGAAGCGACGCACACATGGTAATACAAGAGACACCTAGTTGAAAATATCTCAACTTTTCAGAATGCTGCAAGCGCACCACGAGTCACGTGACAAGAACAGACCGATTAGCTTCATACTTTGTATGGAATATGCACATTCCGGGAGACTTTAGACAAACACAGAACACCCAAACACTGCAGTGCTTTTTAATTTTGTCTATAAATAAAACTTGTATCAGAGCTGCAGCAATGTTTTGTTAGTTTGTCATCCTCTGAAAAAACGGTTGATGGTCACCTAGCAACAACAGACTTACACTTTACAACGCATTTTTAGACACAATATGTGAACGGCCCCTTAAGTGCCCCCAGTGGGCTGTGAGCCTAATAGTTTGCTTATTGGCAAAACCCTGGCCCTTTAGTGCTGGCCCTGAATAGACAACCCTCACTTAGCCCCCAGAAAGCCCTAACTAATCCCACACTTGCCCTACCGCTCTGAAAGAGACTACAAATTATCTATACAAATATCAAAATAATGCTAATTAATATAAAAATAAAAATAAATCAAATAATTAATTTAACCTCTGTGGAAAATATCTTTTGGTGTGCTAATGTATTAATTGGCAAAGCTCATTCTTCCCCTGAGGTCTTTCAACAAGTTGGCAGAAGGTGTTTGATTCATTGAATGGTAAACAGAGGATGGGAAACAAAACACGTGTGGCCCCCCCAAAAAAGCTGCTCTGGGCCCAAATCTAGACTATTAGGGATTAATGTGGAAAAAGTTCGCTAGTGTGAGCTACTAACACAGAGCCTGCAGTGAGTCAATAGCTATAGGCCATACCTGGGCTAGCTTGCACTGGGAATGTTTATAATTGGTGTGGGCCCCCCGTAGCCCACTGTGCCCACAAAAACTCAACATGGGCCCCGCAAGAGCATAAAAGGTCTGAAAAGTGGTCAAAAGGATCTAAAAGTGGTCAAATTTGCACATCAGACCCTTTTACACCAGTATTTAGTGTCAGAAAGAGGTCAAAATTAAATATCAGACCCTTTTTACACCAGTATTTAGCTTCATTGACTTGAAAATGCATATTATTAACATGTATAAACAGACCTTTTGTGCACATGAACTTTTGTCAAATGCCACAACAGTCATTATACAGTCTGCTTCAATTTACTGCAATCCTGACATCTCATAATAACATATTACCCATCTATAGATCACATCTTGACATGATATGAGAGTTCACCAAGCTTAACCTTTGAGACAGCAAACTTTCCATGCTTGAGCTCTGGTCTTCTGCATTATTATGTGCATCAATGGAAGCCAGTGGAATCAAAAATGTGGTGCAGTGCCCCATCAAAGTGGTTAAAAAAAGTAGCGCATCACTGTGCCATATTTAGTAGGGCAGTAAATCATCCCTACCATTCTACAGTATAACTTAGGTAACACTGTGGTAAGAAATCCCGGCAGTGTCACTACAGAGAGAACACATGCATAAATGTAGCACACACGTTCATTTGCTCCATTCACCCTCAGGCTATATCGGCCTCCTTCAGCAATCATTACTTCCACATTAAATACTCCCTCCTCCATGTAGTCCTGAGAATGCAGGGGCTCTCACACTTACCTATCAGAGCCATTTAAGGGATAGGCTTTTTGTAGTTTATGATCGTGCTAACTGAGGGCAAACATACTTTGGAGACAAAACAAGCAAATTAAGGTTAATATTTAATTTAGGCTCCATGTTAAAGTCCTTCAGAACTCTCAGAGTGACACTGTTTCAAAGCAGCACATTTGTGTTTCTCATGCGCAATCTTAACGGCACTGTTAACTTGTTTGTCTTATCTTGACACTCGGCTAAATCAAAGAACTAGCGTGTGTGTGTGTTTATTTTTTTAAACCCATGATTTTACTAACCCTACAAATATTAGGTATTCGAGTTAAGTGTCACCAGTTTAGTCCTGGTAAAGAAAATATGGTCAAATGAAGCAGCGTTGTATTTTGAAAAGAGGAATGGTCCGAGCACCAAACCCTGAGGTACTCCAGTGGTTAGTTGATGTGACTTATTTGTCTCTACCCTACAAAATACATTGAATGATTTATCTTTGATATAGGAAATCAACAAGCAGACTTCCCTAAATGTCTGGTTTTGATTTCTGGATGACAAGGCACAAGTAATTATATAAAAACGATTCGCATTAAAACAAAACAATAAACAAAATAATAGTGCGACCACCTCTTTAAGTTACTATGTTAAATCATATAGTAAATTACTGAGGCTATGCTGTATGTACACACTGTAAATTGCAACCCAGGCTCATTACGGATACGAACCCAGGTCTACATTTCTGGGGACAGCGAAATACGTAACAGGAGGTACGTCTGCTCACAGTTTTTGTTTTTGCAAATCTACCAGAGGGCGCAATATACACTTCAGCCGACCAGGCCAGCTTGCTGTCGACTTACTGATTGACTGACTGACTCACCCACCCTAATCCCAAAACCCAACCGATAGTGTTTTCAAAAGCAGTCTAGAAAAAAAAATCAGTGGCGGACATGTTATTTCACCACATTTTCAGCCTGTTGTTTATTTATTTAATTTTTTGCTTTTGTTTTACCTGATTTCAGGAACCGTTCTTCACTGGACTCAAACCCCGTCATCGCAGTCAACTCAGCTCCGTGTCCCAAGTCCATCTAGATCTACGCGGCGAGCTACTGAGCAAACTGGTAACACCAGAAAAGCTGTCTTTACGGAGGTAAGCAGTCAGCTGGTAGTGCTAAAAGGAACAGAAGCCGTCGGCAGAATCATACTGCCCCTACGTTCATTTTAAAAACAAAAATGCAGCCATACGTAACTCTGGCTACATAATTCGCGCTCTCCAGAAATGTAGACAGGGGTACGTATCCACAATGAGCCGGTGTTGGTAAATTTATAGAGTAAACAACCCCTGCTGTTCTATAGCATACCTTTGGTTAAAAGAAATCCCAGCAGTGTGGATTTACAGCATACTACCCTGCAAGATGCAAGTAACCTGAAGGATTTATCTGTGAGCTAGGTCTCAAACCACCAGAAAAATACATATTGGTCTCCACCAAATATGTGGTTTTTAATAATGACTGACAGCCAACAGGTTGTTCTGTGTTAAGGAAACCAAACTGAAATCAACTCAGATCCAAGCACTGCACTCTGAGGTATTCCAGTGGTTGGCTGTACGTCTATCCTTTTCCTGTCCAGTGAAAATAAAAAAAAGTTACCTAAAACTTGCTGTTTTTGCCATAATAGTGGAGTAGTCGACTTCTGTTGAGGGTGTTGGGGTTTTTAAGTTCTCTTATCAGGCATTATCTGGAAGTCCCAACGCACCTTCAATGATCTTAATTTAAAGATCCATCTTGTTTTCCATTAAAAATATCTAAACTCCCATGAAACAAGCTATTTACTTGCGAAGCAAAATAAAGTAAGATAATAAGATCTGTTTTCACAGAATAAATCTTGGATTAAATTTAATCTTCTTATCTCACTATTATATTGTTTTATTTTCTTGGTTTCAATTTCCTCTAAAATAAGTACGGCTTTAATCTTAAATAAGAAAAGCATTTCGCCAATGGGGTAAGAACAGTGAACTTCATTTAAGGTTAACCTAAAAATCTTTAATAGCTTATGGAGTTAATCTTCAAGTACATGTATATTGTTTTAAGAACGTTTAGATATTGTTCTCTCCTTTTTTCTCCTTTGAACCGAGAGGTACTGATAAAGAAAATGTTTGGGTTTTTTTGCAGTGTAATCCTCCTAAATTAGCACCTTCATAGGAAGGTGTTTTTTTATTAGGCCACAAAAAAAGAGTATATAGCAAATTAATTACTGCCTTTAGTTTCAGTTTAAGAAGCTCTGAAGAAAAGAAAAAGTTTCTCAATGTCATATTTGTCTATGAACACCTGCCCCCCCTCCACCTTACCTTTCTAGGGCACTATAAAGAGCAGCGGGGGCTCTCCATCAGAGAGCAATCATGTAAAGTCTCCTGACTCCACAGAAGTAGAGATCTAGAGTGCCACTGTCAGCAGAGGGAAAGAAGAGAGAGAAAAAGGCATGTACAAAGAGAGAGACTATGGCATATGCATCAGCTCTGCTTCTCTTTCAGATAAGCACTTTTACCAACACATCTCTTACCCTTGCTGAAAAGGTCTATGATCTATTTTTATTCACTCCTCCTATCTGCCTTTCTAAGACTATGGTCAATTTTTCATGAAAATGCATCTAAAAGTAGCTCTGTATAACACATGGATTTTTTTTTTTTTCTTAGAAGACATGTTTTATAGGAGCATACACTTTTAAAAAGTCTGTAAAAAATATAAACCAATGCACTTAACGTGAATGAAATTTCTGTAATTACTTTTGACAGATGTTTTCCTCATATTTGAAATAATAACTTATAACTTTAGAGTTAAATGAAATATATGCAAACTTAATGGAAAATGTTCTGGCAGAAAATGACCAGTAATAAAAAGAAAAATCTGCATTTTTTCATAATATAGAATAGATACAGAAGATGAGCTTGTTTGACTCTCAAAATTCTTATTCAAAAACGTTCACATACTTTCACAAAAAACCAAACCAGTAATCTCTATTCTAATTCGAATCTCTAGCATGTCAACTTTCACAGCATTTTTGCTTTCAACGACTATTTGTAAGGTGAGAAAGTCATGTGTTTTCACCTAATCACTAGAAAAAATTATATTATTATATTCCTCTGAGCAACTATTTGTTAAATTCTCATGTGTATGACATTACTTTGTGCCTTATTGTGATTTGAATGTTAGAATTAAATGCATGTTTTCTGCAACATATGTGGGTGTTTCATACATCCAAAACCGAGACAGAACTGCGTATGTAAAGTTCTTCCACACAAAACAACACTGTAAAAAAAAATATGACAAAAAGTCAGGACAACAAATGTTTTTATGTTACTTTAACTGGTTTGAGTTGAGATGACCTGAAAGTTATTTTCATTCAGTTAAAACAAATTAGGCAGCAATAATTATTTTTTTACAGTATTTTAATGTTTTTACAGTTCATTATACATTTTGAATGCTAATTTATTATTATTATTATTATTATTATTATTATTATTATTATTATTATTATTATTAAAACCAAAACTTTTGACTGTACTTATATATCCGTGCATTAAAGCTTAAGCATTTCATTTAGAACTTTCTTACTTTAACAAAGAAAAAATACTGTACATGATGGAAAGGTTTTATTGACATATTTGAACATCATTTTATAATAATTTAGGTATTATTATTAGGCCTATGCAAATCTGCAGAATCTTTTTAAAGGCATAGTCACCTAAATCACTAGACACTTGAGAGTCAATATGTCAAATATTGAGACATATTAAGGGCTAATCAAAAAGTTACTACTCGTGGCTCCTAATCAGTGTTGGGGAAACAAGTTACAAGCTACAGGCTACAAGCTACTCATAAGGAAAAGTAGCTAATCTAATGTCAAAATACACTTCTAAAAAAGCTACACTACAAGTTACTTCCATATTGGAACCTTTAAGCTACATATTAGAAACTTAAAAATTACAGAAGTGTACCTTAAAAATTTTAAGTACTAACATTTACAACATTGGGGTACCAATATAGACCCTTAAGGTTCAATTGTGTATCTTTTGAAAAGGTACCACTGCAGCATAAGCTTGTATATCTTTGTTTATGAGACTCTAAATGGTTCTTTATGGAAGCAAAACTTATTAATGAATTTGAACTTATTTATTTTGACAGGGACATGCACAACGTTGACCTCGAATGGAAATGCAGTAGTCAACATTTGAAGTGGATCCAAAACGTTTTTCATAATTGTCCAAAGACAAGAATAGGTGTTGTTCAGTAGTTTTAGGACAACTTTGATTAAAGGTTTTGAACCACTTCAAATGTTGACTGCTGTGTGTTTTGTGCCAGGTTTTAGCAAAGTTGCTATTTTCCACCTGCAGTCCCTGTACAGGTATATCTTTAAAAAAAAAAAGTACAATTTAAAGGGCACCTATGATGCAAAATCGAATTTTAGAAGCTGTTTGGACAGAACCATGTGTAGGTATAATGTGTCCACCGTCATATTGAAGTGATATAAACACAATAATTCCTGGTTTTCCCTGCCCACAGAATTCATTGACAGCCACATATTAACATGTCTCTACAGTAATGCGTATAGGCATGTCCACAGAACAGGATTTGCAAAGAAACTGGGATTAAAAGATCTGTTCCAACTCTCTGTGATCAGCTGCATCTCAAGAATGAGTTCATTCATTTTCCTTCAGCTTAGTCCCTTGTTTATCAGGGGTCAACACAGCGAAATGAACCACCAACTATTCCAGCATATGTTTTACGCAGTGGATGCCCTTCCGGCCACAACCCAGTACTGGGAAGCACCCATACATTCTCGCATTCATACACACACACACACACACACTACGGCCATTTTTTGCTTACCCAATCACCTAAAGCTCATTTCTTTGGACTGTGGGGTAAACCGGAGCACCCGGAGGAAACCCACAAGAACACGGGGAGAACATGCAAACTCCACACAGAAATGCCAACTGGCCCAGCCAGGACTCGAACCAGAATGTTATCACTCGATTGAATGGGTGTTATCAGTGGTTATCAGCTGATAGATATCTAGCGCCTACTAGTAGGCTCAGAAGACTGTTATCATCCATCCACATGGTTAATCAGCTATAGATCAGCAGCTATAACATACGGCTGCGGCCAGAAGTTAACGAGAATTATTTATATTATTTATTAAATTTCCCATTAAGTGTATTTTATTAACGTCTATCCCTACCCTAACCCTAAACCCAACTGTGACAGTAATGAAAAAATAGATCTGGATTTGGAGTCTTCTCAATTAGTATAGCTGATTAACCACGACAATTATTTATATTATTTATAAAATTTCCCATTAATTGTATTTTATTAACGTCTACCCCTACCCCAACTGGAGTCTTCTCTATTAGTATAGCTGATTAACCATGTGGATGGATGATAAAAGCCTTCTGAGCCTACCAGTAGGCTCAGAAGGCCCCTACTGGCCCATATCAGCAGATAACCACTGATAACGGCAATTCAATCGAGTGATAACATTCGAACGGGTGCTTTAAAACATACATACTGGCTCGCATACAAACTACACACAAACATCCAAACAGAACTCTCTTGAAGACTCTCTTCTGGAACTCTTAAATTATAAAACCAGCAAAACACAACATACTGTACACTGATGACCAAGAAAGGCCACGTATTTGAGAAGACACACCGCATCTGTTTGACCAAAAGCGCTATACCTTGAGCTCCCTCAGATAAACACATGGACGGTGCTGGTCAAGGGCAGCTCCTAGTGATTAGTAGTCCAGCTGCATTCCTGCTCAAGGACTAAGACAGGAAGAGCCTGGTTATTTTAAGATGACACGCTTGGTAAATTACATCAGCAAGACGAAGGCACTTTCATTTCAAACATGCCGTAAATAACACCAAACCCTGCAGAAAAATCTCTCGATAAACTCCTGTGTCAAAATCTGGCAACCTTGGGAGGTCAGGAACTTTTAATTAAGCATCAATTGTGAATCTATTTAAATCCGATACAAATGAGCCGATCGTTTTTCATAGGACAAAAGAAGCTGGATAAGAGAGAACAAGGGCAGAAAAAATGCCTGATCCAATAAGTGAAACATCCTTCTCCATTTATTCATTTAGTTGTTCATTCTAGTGTTTTGACTGCTCTGCTGCAGCCGTCCTCCGCAGTGCACATCCTCTGCAGTGTTATACTAATGATAAATACAGCAGCACACACCGCTCCAGATGAGAAAGCAGCCGAATGTCTGTCTGTTTAGTTAGCCTTGTACCGGCAGTCTCAATGAGTGCAATATTGATCTGTCAGACTACACTCTTAAAAGTCAGCTGACGCTTCCTTACTGGAATCTTAAACTTTCTTGCTCTTACCAAGAGTATCAGGAGACAGTGATGGGATCAGATGGTAATGCTTTGAAATGCGCATTACTGAATTATGATCGTATTTAAATGCATTATAGCATGTGTGCATTTATAGTTGAAGTCAAAATTATTAAAAATGTTTTTTATTTTTTAAATATTTCCCAAATGATGTTTAACAGAGCAAGGAATTTTACACAGTATTTCCTATAACATTTTTTCTTCTGGAGAAAGTCTTATTTGTATTATTTTGGCTAAAATAAAAACAGTTTTTAAAATTTTCAAACCATTTTAAGGTCAATATTATTAGCCCTCTTAAGCTATATATTTTTTCGATTGTCTACAGAACAAAACACTGTTATATAATGACATGCCTAATTACCTTAACTTGCCTAATTAACCTAGTTAAGCCTTTAAATGTCACTTTAAGCTAAATACTAGTGTCTTGAAAAATATCTAGTAAAATATTTTGTACTGTCATCATGGCAAAGATTAAAAAAAATCAGTTATTAGAAATGAGTTATTAAAACTATTATGTTTGGAAATGTGTAGAAAAAAATCATTTTCGGACCATTCTCTGTAAACCCTAGAGATGGTTGTGTGTGAAAATCCCAGTAGATCAGCAGTTTCTGAAATACTCAGACCAGCCCGCCTGGCACCAACAACCATGCCACGTTCAAAGTCACTTAAATCACCTTTCTTCCCCATTCTGATGCTCGGTTTGAACTGCAGCAGATCGTCTTGACCATGTCTACATGTCTAAATGCATTGAGTTGCTGCCATGTGATTGGCTGATTAGAAATTTGCGTTAAGGAGCAGTTGGACAGGTGTACCTAATAAAGTGGCCGGTGAGGTGAGTGTGAGTGTGTGCGTGCGTGCGTGCGTGCGTGCGTGCGTATGTGTGTGTGTATATATATATATATATATATATACATACATACATACATATATACATACATATATACACACTTTTCTTGTGTTCATGAGTATATGAATTCTTAATCCCCTGCCCCCAAGAAAACTGTAGGCTACTTGTTGATAATATAAAATTAGTGAAAAATTAAAATGATATAATATATATTATATATTAAAAAAATATATATATATAATTTTTTTGTGCATTAATTAGTGCATTTAGATCAATCTGTATAATAAATGTTGTCATATTTATTGTACACACACGTTAAAGATAAGGATTTATAATTGATTCTTGATTCACAAACATGATTTTTTGTTTTACATTTTTAAATTTGTATTATTTACCATTAAAGTATGTTGGTTTACCTTAAATGTAATGCATTTAAAAAATAAAATAAAAACACTGTTTAATAAATTGCATGTAACACATTTAAACTAAAAAACATTTTCATTCAATTATAAATAACATTGTAGCTGAGTGTGCAAAAAAAAATTTGACAAATAAATATTCTCCTGAATTATATCTTTGTTAAATACATTTTTATGCTTTTTTTAAACAAGGGTGGTACAAAATATCTGATGCAGAACACAAAAAGCACAGAACTTCAGTCACTCTGCCCACTTTAAAGAGAGTGAAATATAGTAATAAACCAAGCATTAGACACTAATTGTTGGTTAACCGGGTTTCCAAGTGTACATGCAGCTGTCAGACACACATTTGCTAAAATAGACACCCTTCATCCGCATCTGTGCTGTTTAATTTGATTAAAAGTTGACTGTGCCCTTTCCCTGGAGGAGGCCAATGAAAGGCCATCAGCATTTGTATGCACAAACATGCATGTCATTGAAACAATGGGTAAACACACACACACACACACACACACACACACACACACACACACACACA
>CAIGQV010019081.1:9286327-9301284 GCA_903798115.1 Danio jaintianensis | reverse complement strand
GAAGGAAGGAAGGAAGGAAGGAAGGAAGGAAGGAAGGAAGGAAGGAAAGAAGGAAGGAAAGAAAGAAAGAAAGAAAGACATGTATATTTGTACAGATTTCAGCAAATGTCTAACAAAATACAGTTTCAGATTCAGATCTAGGCTAGAAAATGTTATTACACCTTAGTTGTGCTTTACACTGTGGTCGTCAATACCAAATAAAACAGACAGCACAAATCTGACAAAACAAATGATAATTACACATGATAATTATGCGGCCCACAACCATGACAGTGATAATGGGTGGAAAATGGCAGAGCTATTGTGCATTTGACACGTATTTGTGTTTGTGTGTTTTTAGCATGCAATCACTTCATTTATGTGAAGCAGAAAAAGATCGAATGATGGACAGACGGCTAGCATAGCATCCTCCATATGCAACAAACACTTACACAAAGGTGAAATTAAAATATTGTGCACAGTGTGTACTGAAATCCATTATGTGTGATGAATCGCATTGTCAAATCACACATTCCACAGCGTCCCACATGTGCCTGTGATAATGCTACATACAGTACCTGTGCGATAATCTGCAGTGCATAAATAAAGTGCTCAGCATCAATGAGTACACCCCTCACAAATCTCTCATTTAAATTAATATTTCCTACAGGAAGCTTTACAGTATTATATTTGTGCATATACATCAGATTACTGGATATACTGATTTACATCAGATTACTGAAGTCAAATCTGGAGCTAATCTAACAAAACAACTGAAGATAACAGTCCAAATATTAGTACACCCAAAATTATTTGTTAGGGGAAAATATTAAATAAAAAAATTTAAAAGAGCAAAATTCAAGAGAATCAAAAAATTTATACAATTTTGTTGAAATTTTGTAGTTTGTAACCTTTATCTCCAATATTTTGCATGAATTTAAATGTTTTATCTTTCTACTTCTAAAGATGTTCGGTGACTAAAATATTATTTTAATAAATATATCAGTTTAATAAATCACCTCTAGAGGTTATATTCAACAATTGTACACACAGTGATCATTTGAGTCCTAACCTTTTTAAAGTGGATGTCACAGCAAAGAAAACAGAATCTCACCCATGTCAAATTCTTCCAGGTCTCAGCAGCAACAACTACAGTACTTGAAGGTCCAAGTAGATGTTACTTGTGGGAAGCCATTGAATACCATAGCATTATGCTAATTCGTTATTTATTTGCAGGTTTATGCACCACAGAACTTATTATTTTAGACTGTTCACAATTGGTTCTTTCTTTTGGAAGTTGCAAGCTCAAGTTGATCTTTGAAACTTTCACAAACAGCTACATTAAACACTGGACGAAAGGTAATGTCTGAAAGCGCATAATGGGGCACTTTAATCTTCTTTTTTACCGCTGACAACAGGAGCTAGAAAAAGAAACAAATAGCTTCAATCAGCCCGGCTTTGATATTTTATTTGTTTCCGTGGACTTGCACTGTTGAACTATGGCTGTAATTGAATGCGGTGTTTAAAAAAGGGAGCAAAATCCAATCATCCCGTCTACAGATGCTGTTCTGTCGGCAGCTCTCAAATAATGATTTGATTGCGGGCGTCCTTTTGCCTCATATGCCTCGATCCCCCAAGTGTTAAGCCTGGATGAAGCTTAGCACAGACCACGCAGATGGACAATCCCTATATATGCACATTTCCAGTCACTCCGCACATGTATTTGAAACATTTGGGAAAATTCTGCTGGGTCAGATTTAATTTTGATTACATGAGCCTAAAACATTGTGCATAACTAGGGTCAGGGATCAGTGTTTAAGGTTTTCCATCATGCTTGGCACGTATCCTCTGGCATTCACATGGCTTGTTTACTGCAGCGGATAATCAAAGTCACCAAATGTTGGTTATTTAGTTTCTCCAATCCCTCCACATTATAATAATCCCATGATGGCAGATGCGCAGATATAGCAGGCTATATTAAAATGCCTTAAAGGAAACAAGATTCGGATTCACAACTGAAATCCCTGGGATCAACCTGCATTCATTACTGACTTACAGCCTAAAGGATTTGTAAGGATTTTTTATGGAGTTCATGAGGAATTAAAAGATGACAAATTCATTTCACGGTAGGAAAACTGTATTGGTTGCTCGTGAAACATTTTTGACAAGATATTGATACGTGATTACTAAAGAGGCAGTCACAGTATTTTTAAAAGCCATATTCTCATCTGACTAAAGACAAACTCTGACATTCACACACACTCATATACTACGGCCAATTTTGTTTAACCTAAACAAATTCACCTATAGCGCATGTGTTTGGACTGTGGGGGAAACCGGAGCACCCAGGGGAAACCCCCGCCAACACGGGGAGAACATGCAGACTCCACACACAAATGCCAACTGACTCAGCTGGGACTCAAACCAGCGACCTTCTTGCTGTGAGGCGACAGTGCTAACCACGGTGCCGCCATGTACACAACTAAACCAAAATATGTCAACTGTACATTTGAGCACTATTTAATTATATTAAATCAAATTAAGGCTCTTACATAATAAGTTAACTTAATTCCTTCATTCTGTCCCAACACAAATAGCTTATGTGGAACTCAGCATTTTTTACAGTGAAGGTTGTACTGCGAATAGATCCCTCTCTGCTTGATTTATTATAATCAAGTACTTTACATGTACTTTAGTATGATAGTCGACACATAAAAACGTATTTAAATACAAACAAAAGAAAGTACTTGAAATGAATCCTTTTAATTTGGTATTATTACTATTGATATTGGTATTTATGTAAAAGTACTTGTATAGCCTGTCTTATGTGTATAGTTAAAGTATTTTATTTTATTTTATTATATATTTATTATAGTATATGTTAGTTATGCATAGGTTTTTTATAATAGCTCTTATGTCCAGTGTTGAGTTTGTATTTATGATTAATCTATGTAGCACCGTTGTCCTGCGAGACACGACATTTCGTTCCTCTGTATGTCCACACATGTAGCGGAATGACAATAAAGCTTGACTTGACTTGACTTGACATGAAAGTGCTCATTCTACATAATTAAGTTAAGGCTTCAGTCCCTCTTTTGAGTTTCACAGCCTCCTTTTGCCCCCTTTTTATGATCAACTAGGAAACATTCAAGCCAAAACACTTGAATAAATAATTTATCATCTATGTCCACAACACAAACACTATGGGACAAGTTAATGCAAGTTTAAACTTGGGGTTTGTTCCACGTACACTGTAAAAAATGCAGGATTCCACACAATTCCTTCCAACTGAGGCTCATTCTGATTACGTAGCCCTATATACTGTACAATTCTGGAGAGCGCCAAATACGTCCCAGAAGCTACGTTTTTTTTGCAGTTTTTGTGAATCCACCAGAGGCCGTTGTGTACACATTTTGAGATCTCAAATTTCTCTCACGAGTGCCATTCACGGCCTGCTCTTCTCATGTAAATCCACCAGAGGCCGCTGTCGACTGACTGATTGACTGACTGACTGACTGATCAACTGACCCACACTCCTCCATCCCTAACCCAACCAATAGTGTTTTTAAAAGCACCGATTGACCAGCGCCCGCCCACCCACTTCCCTAAACCCAACCGACAGTGTTTTGAAAAGCAATTCAGAAAAAGAAAAGCCTTCGCGGCAGCCTGATTTTTACCACGTTTTCAGAGTTTACTACATCCTCACCCTGTTATTTACTTGTTTGTTTTATTTTTTGGCTTTTTTTTGTCTTACCCTTGGAACCGTTCTTCACCAGACTTGAACCCCGTCGGCACGGTCAACTCTGTTCTGCGTCTCAAATCCTCCAACGTATGCGACGAGCCACTGGACAAACTGGTAACAGTGGGAAAGCCGTCCACACGGAGGTAAGTGGTCAGCTGGTAAGCCTGAAAAGAAACGGCATCATACTGCCCCATAGCATTCGTTTTAAAGATGAAATGCAGCCATACAGTACGTTCCTCTGGCTACATAATTATTTGCAATCTCCAGAAATGTATATAGGGCTACGTTTTCAGAATGAGCCTATGTTGATTCCTTCATGTTGTCCCAACACAAATCAATTAAGTTAACTTAATCATTATTCAAATTTAAGTGGGTTGAACATAAAACGATTAAGTTGTCCCAAACATAACTTAAGAATTGTGTTGGTTCAACTCATATTAAATAAGTAGCTTGAACAAGGAGCAAAAGTCATTTTTTGAGTGTATGAGTTCATTAACCAGTCGGATCATGGTAAAACAGAAACCTTAAGTCTTCCATCATTTTTTACACAAAGCAATAAACAGTTTAGTAAAATGGTCTTCCTACTTCCAACCACTTCATTTTAATAGTTGGCAGGCAGTGCACATAACCCACCCCTGACCATAGTAATGCTCGCTTTTTACTTCTACAATAGAGTCTGGTGAGTGCTGGCAAAGAGAGATACGTTTGTCCCCATAAAGAGATGAGCTCTTCACCCCTCAATATCTCTTAAAATTGTTTCCGCCCAGCCCTCTGTGAACCTGAGCCAAGCGCTAATGGATCTGAGACTTCTCCTTAATAAACCTCTCATGACCAATGACCTGACAAAGCTACAAATTAGGTGATTCAGCTTAGATGTAAAACAACTCTTAAAGCATTTCCTCGCAGAAACTTCCGACTGTTCATTTAATTGCGAGCTGAAATAAAGACAAGACGTCTTATTGAAGGTTCAGGCTGCCAACCGACCTCCGCCGCAACAACAACCACGACAGCAAAAACTTCTAAAAGAAACTTAATTTGCTCTCTGAACTTTCCCCACCATTCATCAATACAGAGACAGGGGATTCAATTGAGTTTGTCCGGGACCGGGGCGGGCAGACACGGGTCTTTTACTGGAGTGTTAAACACCAGCTCCGGGGCCGCTCTCTGTGACTGTCAGGTGAAGGTTTCTGTCTAAACTGCAGTCAGGATCCTGATGAAGACTGGCACTGTAATAGCTGTTGCTGGGCAGATGTGTGATGCGTTGTGTTCGTCTTCATCCAGGTTGGGATGGGAAGACTGGTGTGACTCACCACAAATGGGTTTAGAGATAAAAACAGGTTCACACCTGAAAGCAACTATTTAGGTTAGGGCTGAACAATATATCGCTTGACCATTGATATCACAATGTGTGTATTTGCAACAGTCACTTAGCAAGATTACATTATTTATTAAAGATTAAACGTATAGAGTATCAACATGTAAATTATCAACACATTACATAAATTCCAATTAATTCAGATTACTCAAAATATTTGAGGCAACTCATTGCCTCAAGATAGTAGAACTGTCAATTTCAACACAGGCTCATTATGAATACGAAGTCCGTTATACATTTCTGGAGAGAGCAAATTATGTAGCCAGAGGTATGTATGGCTGCATTTCGTATTTAAAATGAATGCTACGGGGTGATATGACACCGCCGATGGCTTCTGTTTCTTTTCGCGCTACCGGCTAACTGCTTACCTACGTGTGGATGGCTTTTTTAGATGTCACCAGTTTGCCCAGTGGCTCCCAGCATACGTCAGTAGACTTGAGACGCAGAGCGGAGGTTCAGTGTTCGGGTTCAGCGAAGAACGGTTTCAGAAAGCAGGTAAAACATTTTTATTTAAAAAAATTAAATAAACAAGTAAATAACAGGGTGAGAACGTGGTAAGATCTGAAAACGTGGTAAAAATCAGGCGGCTGCGAGGGTTTTTCTTTTTTTCTGGATTTCTTTTGAAAACACTGTCGGTTGGGTTTAGGGAAGTGGGTGTCAATCGGTGCTTTTGAAAACACTATCAGTTGGGTTTAGTGAAGGTTTAGTGGATGGAGGGATCAGTCGGTCGGACAGTCAGTCAGTCGACATCGGTCTCTGGTGGATTTACGTGAGAAAAGCAGGTGCAAATGGCACTTGCGAGAGAAATTTGAGATCTAAAAAAACGTACACAGTGGCCTCTGGCAGACTCGCGAAAAGACACTTCCTGGGACATATTTCATTCTCTCCAGAAATGTATACCTGGGTACGTATCCATAATGAGCCAGGGTTGGTCAATTTCAATTTTTTGTACTACAACAACAGGTGAGGTGTGGGCCGGCACAAAGCTCTCTCTTATTAACACTTAGCTCAGTAGCAGTAGTTAGCAAGAGCATGTGTTAATTTAAAGTCCACGTAGGGGCATCATACCCTCATAGCAAACTAATGGTAAAAGGACCATGGTTAATAATATTGTGACTGAAGCCGTCAAGCTGACGTCACCAGAAAAGAACCGCTACTCCAAATGCAGACGCAAATGCTCAGACTTTGATTAAAGATTATCGACACATTTTTTTTTTCAGTCGATTAACTTGATTAACAATGTGCGCTAGCAAAATAAACGTTGTAAATTTTGATTTCACACAGACTTATCAAAGACTTGCATGAATATAGTTGGGAACCATGCAGTATATACAATCTTAATAGCTTTTTCATCACATCCTCAACCCAACCACGTGCTTTACTATTTACCACAATGTAACTCTTGTAACTCAAAATTTCAAATTAACAGAAACCTTTGTAAATCCCAACACAACCGTAATTACTAATTTAAGTCATTTTCTCTTTTAATATTATGCAAAAACACTTAATTTGCTTAATTTCAACACTTAGTCCTTGTTTATCCATTCCTTATACAGCCTTATACAATCCCTATTTGTATGGCAACTGTTTTGTCTGTAAAAGAAATATCCCCATATCTCTTCTGCTATCATGCTTTCGGATGAAGATACATTTGTGATGAACATCTAATCTTATAAACCTACGAGCCCAGAACTCTCACATGATGATTCAAATGCTCAAACAGATAGTATTTTTGCAGGATCCACTTTCCTTTCCTTTTGCATATTTATGCGGGATCAACAAATCCACTTTCCTGCAGAATTTAGTTCTAATCAAACTCATGTTAAGTTTACAAGAGGCATAGACATTAGCAGTGGCACAATTGTCATGACAACAGCCAATTACATTGGTCCGCAACACAACACAAAAGAGGTGGCTTTTGACAGCTAGTAAATGACAAACAGAGTCATTTACAGACACCACATTTCTAGCATTTCAGTAGTGTAAGTATCCATTTTTAATACAGGAGTTGCTGCTTTTCTGATGCAAATTACCATGAAATGCAACCGTACGGTGCATTTTGGTGTCCACAAAGAATTTACAAAATGACTTTTGTATTGATTTACATTAGAACTCAGTGATGTGGATTCGGACGGCAGTTGAATCACCGCATGACCTCTGTTTGTCAAAAAACTATTTGAAAATTGGAGGGTCTTAAAATCCCCTTTAAAGTTGTCTAAATAAAGTGCTTAGCAATGCACATTGCTCATCAAAAATTTACTTTTTATATATTTACTTACTCCCAGGGCCATTTATATCAAAGTTGATATTTAGCTGCACCATACTGGTGTTTCGTAAAATCTAGTTTGTATGAGGTTGGTTGTTAGCCCAATGCTCAACCCCCAGCCTGGAGGACCAGGACATACACACATACACTACAGACAATTTAGCTTACCCAATTCACCTACGGCACATGTCTTTGGACCAGCAACCTTCTTGCTGTGAGGCGACAGCGCTTTTATATATTTACAGCAGGAAATGTTCCAAAATTATAAAATTATTAAATCTATTAGAGTTGAGGGCATCAAAATGCTAAACATTTACAATATTTCTGTTCTCTCATCTCAAAAAATACATCAAGAAACCACGTCACTGATCTGGGTCGTAATAAACAATTGCTTTTTTATGTATTGACCGTTCTGCTGTTGACATTTTGCTATATTATTTTTGTTCATTACTCTGTTTGGTTTCATATTTAGGTTTCCACAGACCAGTGCACTTGTTTCCCAAATGTACAGTGTTAATAGGGCAATGTTCTGATGCAGAGAAACATTATATTTCGCCTTTTCTTCCGTCAGGTGTGCTCAGCAGTAACCCGGATTGGCTCCAGATCTACTGATGTGACTCTGAGCGAGCGCGGGGTAAATACGGCCTGCGGCTCTGAAAACAGGAGAATGGAATAGGTCCCTTGATAGCATTCAGACAAGAACAACTTGACCCAGCACAAGTCTGTTTATAGAGCTTTGAGTTATAGGATTTAATGAACTCGACAGCATTTTGGCACAAATGTATCTGTCGCTTGGTGAAAGATACCAACATGGAACAGGTTACGTGACATCCTCATGACCATTTGCTGCACTGTAAAAAATATCTGTTAAATATAAGGTTTAGTATTTTGTGATTCACAAGTGTTTTTGGTCTATTTACGGTTGTGAATTGCATTATGGGAGTTTTATCTCTGCTCTGTCCACTTTTGATGTTAAAAATTCTACAGTTTAACAAAGTGACTTTTATTGACATTTTAGTAGTTTGAGACAAGACATTGTTTAAGACATAACCCAACCCAGGTAATATATCACTTCAAATGATTAAAAATGACAATAAAAGTACATTTTTCAAACTTTTCAACATCAAAAGCTTTTGGAGGAAAGATTAAGGTCCTATAATGCAATTCAAAGCATAAATAAGTGGAAAAAAACATGAATTACAAAATTTATGAATATTGTGTATGACTCCCATGAGCTCAGACGACTGCACCCATACATCTCTGCAATGACTCAAATAACTTATTAATAAAGTCATCTGGAATGCCAAAGACAGCGTTCTTGCAGAACTCCCAGAGTTCATCAAGATTCCTTGGATTTATCTTCAATGCCTCCTCCTTCATCTTACCCCAGACATGCTCAATAATGTTCATGTCTGGTGACTGAGCTGGCCAATCCTGGAGCACCTTGACCTTCTTTGCTTTCCGGAACTTTGATGTGGTGGCTGAAGTATGAGAAGGAGCGCTATCCTGCTGAAGAATTTGCCCTCTTCTGTGGTTTCTAATGTAATGGACAGCACAAATGTCTTGATACTTTCAATTCAATTCAATTCATCTTTATTTCTAAAGCGCTTTACAATGTAGATTGTGTCAAAGCAGCTTAACATAGAAGATTATAGTAAATTGAAACAGTGACAGTCCAGTTTTCAGAGTTTAAGTTCAGTTTAGTTCAGTTCAGTGTGGTTTAATTTTCACTGCTGAGAGTCCAAACACTGAAGAGCAAATCCATCAATGCGGAGCTCCACAAGTCCCGAACCATGCAAGCCAGTGGCGACAGCGGCGAGGAACAAACTTCACCAATTGGCGAAAGTGAAGGAAAAAAAAACCTCGAGAGAAACCAGGCTCAGTTGGGCATGGCCATTTCTCCTATGGCTACTTCAGGCTGTTGATGTTGCCATCCACTCTGCAGATCTCTCGCACGCCCCCATACTTAATGTAACCCCAAACCATGATTTTTCCTTCACCAAACTTGACTGATTTCTGTGAGAATCTTGGGTCCATGCGGGTTCCAATAGGTCTTTCATTCATGATTCATCATCAGATGATTCATCGGAAAAACTGACTTTTGTCAGGTAGTATGTATATATATATATATATATATATATATATATATATATATATAAAATTATTATTTATATATATATTAGTGCTGGTGCTGGTATTGCTCGATCTCAGTGCTGCGTTTGACACTGTCGATCACAGCATACTTCTGGATAGGCTGGAAAACTGGGTTGGGCTGTCTGGGATGGTCCTCAAATGGTTCAGATCTTACCTTGAAGGGAGAGGTTACTATGTCAGTATAGGTGACCATAGGTCAAGATGGACACCCATGACATGTGGAGTCCCACAAGGTTAAATTCTGGCACCTCTCCTGTTCAACCTTTATATGCTCCCACTAAGCCAAATAATGAGAAAGAACCAAATCTCCTACCACAGCTATGATGATGACACTTAGATCTACTTAGCTTTACTGCCTAATGACTTCAACCCCATTGACACCCTCTGCCAATGCATTGATGAAATTAACAGTTGGATGTGGCAAAACTTTCTTCAGTTAAACAAAGAGAAAACTGAA
The DNA here is from genome assembly GCA_903798115.1 of Danio jaintianensis. Taxonomy (NCBI): domain Eukaryota; kingdom Metazoa; phylum Chordata; class Actinopteri; order Cypriniformes; family Danionidae; genus Danio; species Danio jaintianensis. The sequence continues at coordinate 9,291,311 of CAIGQV010019081.1, read as the reverse complement.
GTCATCGCCTTTGGGAACAGAGATGAGGTTCTCAAGGTGAATGTGTACCTTGGCTCTAAGGGTCAAACAACAAAAAATAAGGTCAAGAATCTTGGTGTGATTCTGGAGTCAGATATGAGTTTCAGTAGTCATGTCAAAGCAGTAACTAAATCCGCATACTATCATCTCAAAAACATTGCAAGAATTAGATGCTTTGTTTCCAGTGAAGACTTAGAGAAACTTGTTCATGCTTTTATCACCAGCAGAGTGGATTACTGTAATGGACTCCTCACTGGCCTTCCCAAAAAGACAGTCAGACAGTTACAGCTCATCCAGAACGCTGCTGCCAGGATTCTGACCAGAACCAGAAAATCAGAGCACATCACACCTGTCCTCAGGTCCTTACACCGGCTCCCAGTTACATTCAGAATAGATTTTAAAGTATTATTACTTGTCTATAAATCACTAAATGGCCTAGGACCTCAATACATTACAGATATGCTCACTGAATACAAACCTAATAGATCACTCAGATCATTAGGATCATATAAATGAGAAATTCCAAGGGTTCAGTCAAAGCAGGGTGAATCGGCCTTCAGCTACTACGCCCCCTGCCGCTGGAATCAGCTTCCAGAAATGATCAGATCTGCTCCAACATTAGGTACATTCAAATCCAGACTAAAAACACATCTGTTTAGCTGTGCCTTTACTGAATGAGCACTGTGCTATGTCCAACAGATCGCACTATTATGTGTTTCTTTTCTTTTTCATTTCTTTTATAACCTGTTTTAACACCTGTTTTTATCTGTTTTTTAACCTGTTTTTATATTATTTGTTTTAATTTTTTATACTTGTCTCTTTTATTCTTGTTCATGTAAAGCACTTTGAATTGCCACTGTGTATGAAATATGCTATATAAATAAACTTGCCTTTCCTTTAATTCCATTTGGATTTAATAAAATGAAAAAAGAAAAAAAAAAAAGAATACAATCTCTCCATAATGTTCCTAATTACATTATGATCCATTGTATGTTTTGTACAGTCTGCTTCCTCTGAGGTTTAAGCAGATTGATTTGTAATTATTTTATCTATTGATGAAATGGTGACGAATGGGTATCAAGTTATCTTATTTTTGAATTTCGTACAATTTCTTACAACGTACAAAAGAAGATTGGTTTCTAGATTTTATGGAATGGTGCAGAATTTGTATGTTTTGTAATGTTTTTCCTTACATTGAAATATTTTTAAGTTCATTTTGTACAGTCTGTCCTGTCTTACTGTAGATTCAGCAGATTGACTTGTTATAAATTCTATTAAGCTCTTTTAAGTTCTATCTAATTAGTTCTATTAAGTTTTGATGACAAGGTAACGAATATTTATGAAATTTTTACCTGTATGTTTTAGACATTCTTATGGTTAACCATGTCGGCTTGTTATTATTTTACATTTTGACTGTGATAAATTTGTACAGTCTCTTTTTTGTTGTTTTGTACACCAATAGTGAGTGTTAGGTTTAGAAATGAAGAACACAAACATGTAAAATATATCCGTAAATTAACAATTTTCCATATCATGTTTTTATTTTTGCTTATTTATGCTTTTGAATTACATTATGGGACCTTGATCTTACAACTTAACCTTTTTTAATAGTTTAAAGTGTCTAGGTTGGGGTTGTATATTACAGTACAAAAACCTTGTAATAAACTGCCAGTACATTTTCTGTGATATTACAGACTTATTAGTCTATATATTACTTCTTATACATTACAGTGCTTCCCACACATAGACTTTACTTGGGCGGGCCGCCCAGATAAATTAACGGCCGCCCAAGTATATTTAGTGACATGTTTTTGTTTTTTTACTATTATTATCATCCTTTTACACTATTTTGTATGCGCCTAATATAACCAAACATCCGCGATCGATTAAATGGAAAATCTTCTCTCGTTTACCCGTTTCATTCTGTGAGCGCGTGAACTGTCAACACCCCCAGATTCTCTGCAGACCCCTAGTGACGCTTTATGCTTTTTGGCACTTAAAAAATTTGGCCGGCCAGGTTTCTAAATTTCCTAAAATGTCCGGGATTCGTCTTTAGCTTTCTAAAGCTGTCATTCGTTAATCGTATGTATTTTTGCATTACCTTCTTACTTAAGCCTACTTTCGCTTGACTTTGCAGCTGACTGCGCGTGCACAGACGCGAGAGCGAGAGAAACATTCAATGATTCATTCTTGAATCTAAACGACTCAGAAAAACTTTACTATATACTCAGAGAGGATGAAATGACTGGTCTAAACTGGCTGTAAAACATATGTACAGCATTAGTAATGGTTGACGCATTTGTCTTATTTAAATAATCTACACGTTTTAATCTTGTAATTATTATCATTTTTTTTAGATATTGTCTGTTTTTATTCCTTTTTCTGTCATTTATTTCGCATTTGCTGTATATTTTATTAATTTGATGATGTCGTTAGGCTATATTACATAGGCTGTTTTATATACATATCTAAAATGCTTTGGCATTGAAGTTTGCTTTGAACTTGAAAGAGAGAGATGCAGATTTGACCTGTCAGTGGGTGCACATGGCTCCTGAATAGCATAAAAGTAAGAGATATCTGTAAAAATATCTTAATTAACAGGCTCCATATTTTATGATTTCATGATTTACAGTTGTGAATTGCATTATGGGATGTTGATCTCTGCTCTGTCGACTTTTGATGTTTTAAATTCAACTCTACAGTTTAACAAAGTGACTTTTATTGACATTTTACTAGTCTGAAATAATATAATGCAGTGCTTACCATAGGTTTGAAATATACTTGCGGTGGTAGCCGGATTGAAACACACCATTTACCCACATCACATAAATAGTTAACTATATGCGACAAACAAAACATAAATCAATTTTTAACAATAATTTAATTTATTATGACACTGTTATACACTGTTTTTTTTTCAATGGGTTAAAGAAAAAAAGACTGTTGAAAAAAAATTACAAATCCACTATTTCTCTTACTTTTATGCTATTCAGGAGCCGTGTGCACCCACTGACAGGTCAAATCTGCATCTCTCTTTTTCAAGTTCAAAGCAAACTTGAATGCCAAAGCATTTTAGATATGTATATAAAACAGCTTATGTAATATAACCTAATAACATCATCAAATTAATAGAATAATCAGCAAATGAGAAATAAATGACAGAAAAAGGAATAAAAACAGACAATATCTCAAAAAATATATAATAATTACAAGATTAAAACGCGTAGATTATTTAAATAAGGCAAATGAGTTGATTAACCATTACTAATGGTGTACATATATTTTGCAGCCAGTTTAGACCAGTCATTTCGTCCTCTCTGAGTATATAGTAAAGTTTTTCTGAGTCGTTTAGATTCAAGAATGAATCATTAAATGTTTCTCTCGCGACTATTTTTACAGATATTTTTACAAATATCCTCCCCCCCCCAAAAAAAAATTGTACACTTTGGTTCAAATCAAATGAGATTCATGCAAATTGAAATCAGGCTAGAGCTGCGGATCACATTACTCTTCATCTTCTGTGTTTAAGATGTTGTAAGATTGCTTTTTTCATCCAAACTACAAAGATAAACCGAGTGTGTGTGTTTTTTTGCATAGCTTGTTTGATTTTAAAAGTCTGTTTTGTAAAGTGAGCAATTTGCACGGCAGAAAGAAGATTGCCTGATTTCCTCTTCCTGTCTGCAATCCATCTTCCTCCCATCCTAATCACCATCTACACAGTTCAACACGTCTGCATCTGTCAGGCTAAATCTTCTTTTCTCTTTCAGGCTTGGTGCACTCTCATTTGCCTGAATTGCCTGAAATGGGCTTTTTTGTGTTGACTGTTTTGATGTTTGACAGTCCTGATGTTTTTCGTTTTGTCTGCACGTCTTGTTCTCAGACTGACCCTGGGTAAAGCGTTCCACCTGATGCCTCTCTTTCACAGTGGCATTCTGGGTGATTGGGTCTGTGATATTAATCTAGGCAGAGCTCCATTTGTCATTGTTCCTTCTCCGGGGCTCTTGGATTGGATCCCATTCAGGGGGTTAGGCTGATTTTGATTGGTTCCTGGGCTCTCGGGGCATTGAGTCGGATCTGTTTTGAAATTCTCTGCCCTTTAGGAAAGCTTGGGCATAATGGTGGATTTTACAGGTCTCACTGATTGCTTCGATTCATTGGACCTGTTTTTCAAGAGTCCAGAATAATACCCAGTATAGCTTGGCCTTACATTACATTATTTTTGCTTTTATGACGAACTATAGATCTTGCTTTGGAAAGCAGATTTTACATTGAGTAAGAAGACTCAACTCTATGCCTAAACTACACTGTAAAAATATCTGTTAATAAACAATTTCCGCATTTTGTGATTCACAAGAGTTTTCCAGTGTTTTCCAGTGAATTTCAGTAGTCATGTCAAAGCAGTAACTAAATCAGCATACTATCATCTCAAAAACATTGCTAGAAATAGATACTTTCTTTCCAGTGAGGACTTAAAAGAAACTTGTTCATGCTTTTATCAGCTGCAGGGTGGATTACTGTAATGGACTCCTCACTGGCCTTCCCAAAAAGAGTTGCAGCTGATCCAGAACGCTGCTGCCAGGATTCTGACCAGAAGCAGAAAATCAGAGCACATCACACCTGTCCTCACATCCTTACACCGGCTCCCAGTTACATTTAGAATAGATTTTAAAGTATTACTACTTGTCTATAAATCACTAAATGGCCTAGGACCTCAATACATTACAGATATGCTCACTGAATACAAACCTAACAGATCACTCAGATCATTAGGATCTACGTCCCACAGATCGCATTATTATGTCTTTCTTTTCTTTTTCATTCCTTTAAAACCTGTTTTAACACATTTGAATCTGTTTTTAATCATTTTTTATTCTTTTAATCCTTTTTATTTTCCTGTTTCTTTTACTTGTTTATGTAATGCACTTTGAATTACCATTGTGTATGAAATGTGCTATATAAATTAACT
>CAIGQV010019081.1:9270534-9285927 GCA_903798115.1 Danio jaintianensis | reverse complement strand
TTTATATATATATAAAACATTGTATAATTAATTATAATAAAAAATGATAAAATTATTGCAAATTTATATTTAGCAAAAAACTGTGTTTCTCCTATGTTTCTTCCTAAATGAATGGAACATTGAGGAGACAGAATCACTGAGGGGAATTGTAATTTATTTATGCCTTACAACGCATATGACACTGGTAATGATGCAAGAGCACTGCTGTGTAGCATAAACATACAATATGCATCCATAAACACAGAACATCATGACTGACCAAGCAAAATGAAATGTCCCGGCGAATCATGTAACAACATACAGAACAACTAAAGAATAAAAACATTTCTGGACTACTCCTAGACAGTCTGCTTCACTTGTTGAAGCTACTGTAATGATGACGCAGTCCTCGGAATTTATACACTCCTGAATGATAATACAGAAGACATACTGTATGCATTTAACTGGAACCTCTGCATCAACATCCACTCAACCAGTCTAAGTTTGCAGAGATGAGATGTTGTCATGGCAGTGACGTCTTTCCATGACATCAGTCTTTGTTATGTTGACTGAGAAGGAATGATCTATTTTCAAGAAAAGATTAGTTGGCCTTCAGCTTTAGTCAACACACAGATGCTAAATTGGCATCAAATAACCCCTTTGACCAAACTCTGCCCATCGTTTCCCCTCAACAGAGAGCAACAGTCAGATACTGACTAAAAACTATTATTATCTCCACAGGGAAACAGATTTTTAATGATAGTAGTTTTCGGTGGTATGTGCTCTTGCTGAAGACATTTGCTCAAATTATAATTAACAAATATTTCATTCACTGTGTTTAAAGTCGCCATGAAATCAAAAATGACTTCTTATTTTTATATGTATTTAGAAGTTCTTGTTATAAACGATGTATCTGTGCCCTTCATTAGTTTGTAAAAATTACATCAACTTAATCAAATACCATAAACTTTCCTCCCCTCAAAATGACTTTCTTCGCTTCACATGGAATTCCTTTAGGGCGGGGCTATCGGTCCTTTAGGGCGGAGCTATCAGTGCACTAGAAAGTGATTAGTTGAAAAAGTGAGTAAACTCATTGTATTATTAAGTAAATGGACAATTATAAAATTAAGTTTAATGAATTTAACAGTTCTAAGTTACAACAGAAATACTTCTTTTTTTGAGTAAAGTTAAGTAAACTTGTCATTTTTAAGAAAATGGGTTTACTCACTTTTTTAAGTAGTCACTTTTTCTGCTCCGAATTCATCCAGTCATCAATCTTCCTTCATTTTTGTTAGCAACACCCGTCTTTCAACAATCCAATTAGTTCCCAAAGATTGAAATCATGCATCGCAATACTATTCTTTTCTCATTTCAGTCCCGTTTCAAGTGGATGTACGTCACAATAGCAGAAAAAAGGACAATCTTAACTTCTATTTCATAGCAACTTTAACAGCAGATGTTTTTTTTCAGTGAAAACTACATTACCCATGATGCTGTGTACAGAAAATACCACCAATCAGAGTCCCAGTAAATAGCAGAAAGTCATTTTTTTAGCTCTACCCACTCCACACATTTTTTTATCAAATTAATTAAGACAAATCCTGTCAAAAATAATTTCACTATGTTGATGAAACTCCACAAATCAATTTCCCTCAATACAATGCAACATCTGGTGGTTCATTCCGCTGTGGCGACCCCAGATTAATAAAGGGACTAAGCCGAAAAGAAAATGAATGAATGAACAATGCAACATCTCAATAATAAAAACTTTTATGGATTGAATTCCACCAAATCCACACAACCACCACACAACAAAGCTGGGATATATATATATTGACAACTTGAAATTGTTTTATATAGTCTTATAGTTCTAAAATAATTGAAAATTAATGTCATTAACAATGCCTCATACTGTAATCCTGTAGTTCTCTCATTAAAGGGATAGTTCACCCAAAAATTACTCTCAGGCTGTTCCAATCCCACATAAATTTCTTTGGAAATACAAAGGAAGATATTTGGAAGAATTTCAGTAACAAAACAGATCAGAAAAAAATTATATGCGAGTAAATGAGAGACAAGATCTGTTCAGTAACTGTGACTTTTTCCAAATATATCAAAGACAATTATAAAGCACTAGAATAACTAGAGAACGATGTAAATGATGGCAGAATTTAGATGGCAGAATTTAAAGGGGACCTATTATGCCAATAATATGCCTATTATGCTAATAAGTCTCTGATGTCCCAAGAATGTGTATGTATCATTTCAGCTCAAAATACTACACAAATAATGTTTTATAACTCTTTGAAACTGCCCCTTTCAGACTTTGATCCAAATTATGGCATTTTGGGGACTGACGCTTTAAATTCAAATGAGATTGTGGGGGGGTTTTTTTCAAAAGAGGGTGGAGCTACAAATTCCTATGTGTCAGCATAGTGGCAGATTCAAAAGCAAGATTCACGTCCTAAGCTAATGAGGAAGAGATTGTCACTAATAGGCGGGGCTTTCCCCCTCTCACGTACAACTAGAGAATGTCAAAGTGTTTCTGCAGACGAATGAATACATTTTTACCATCAGAAGCTGGTTATATTCACAAACTGTTGCCACAAAACTGTGTTTAAACCCCTTATAAAAGTGATTTTTGCATAATAGGACCCCTTTAAGAAACTTGCAACATCTAATGCCTTGTACATTTCTCTTTTTTAACTATAATTTTTGCATCAAATAAAATCTTCGATGTTGTGAATCACCTCTTAGCTGGTTGGTTCAGTTAAAAGGCTTACATATTTGAAATCCCTATTTGATCAAATACTTCTGTAACAAGTACAGCTGAAAAACGGAGTGAACTAATGAACTCTTTTGGCCCTGCAGGAACTTGCATTCCTTCACTGTTTAGTTGAGACCTCCAGTTTCCCGGTGTTTATCGCACATAATCAGGCACCACCGAATACAAATATCCTATCAGTCTGCTAATGCCATTTTCTACTCTGTTGCCATCCAATGAGATGGAGGGAATAATAAAAGGGGTAAAAAAACAGGCTCTTGGTTCTCTCAATAGTGCTATTAAATGTGAGTAATCTGCCCAGTATTTCCCCTGAAGCAGGCAATGATGTTCTACAATGTCGGTTTAAAGTCCCAAAGCAAACAGTCTTCTCTCCTCAGCCCGGCAGCTCGACATCAGTTCTAATGAGGGCTGATCTGAAGTGAGCTTCCCAGGCCGACTTCATTACCAGCCAACTAAACATTTAACTACACGCTGTGTTGATAATGGAACCCTCCAGAAGCAGGGAAGCATCTACTACTCAAATCAATATGTGGCACGGTTGACTTAAAACTTCCTGACACATTTGGGATTGACCGTTCCTGAAAGAGTCTCTTCAAAAAAATCTGCACTGCAAATGAAGACGTGTCGTCCTCTGCCGATGGGCTTTGGGATTTCTCTGGAGATGCAGAGCAATGAAGAAAATTACGACAGATGTTTCGCATCTTCCTAGTTCGTTTTCTTTTGGCCTCTTTTAAATCTCATCCGGATTTTAGCATCTGGAAAAGCAGGTGGTCATGCCGCCTTCAAGCCCTCATGGGATGTTCTTAAGAGTTCAGAAGTCATAATTAAGATGTGAAAAGCTTTCCGAATTTCAGATTTTTCTCTTTCAGAAAGTTTTTTAGCAGAAGTGAAATCACGTGAAGAGATGTATGTGTATACTCATCAACTACTTTATTAAGTATGCTTTGTAGACATCTAATCTGTTAATCACATAGCAAATCCATGCATTTGGACATATACAGTATGCCTCATTTACACTGCGTGGTTCAGTGACCCAATTCCAATTTGTTCCTCCAATGTCCCATTTAGAAATATGATATATGGAAATATATGCAAATTGCATATATGACATACAAGTTCATATTTAGATTTTACATATAGAAAAAAAAGTCATATACATTACCTAACAGAAGTTTTGTCACCTATCCAAGTTTTAGGAACAACAAATAATAACTTGACTTCTAGTTGATCATTTGGTATCAGAAGTGGCGTATATGAAAGGCAAAGGCTTCTAGATTTTGCTTATTTTACCTAAATAAAATATGATCATGCCTTGATTTTAAATTATTTAATTAGGACAGTAAGGTCTGACTTTGCTTGGACAAAAGTCACTTAACAGAAATAATGTACAGTATAGAATATAAAGTCATGGTGCAGTGGAAAAAGAATTAATATTGTGTATGACTCCCATGAGCTTGGAGGACTGCATCCATACATCTCTGCAATGACTCAAAAGAACTTATTAATAAAGTCTGGAATGGCAAAGAAAGCATTTTTGCAGGACTCAGAGTTCATCAAGATTCTTTGATTTCATCTTCAATGCCTCCTCCTTCATCTTACCCCAGACATGCTCAATAATGTTCATGTCTGGTGACTGGGCTGGCCAATCATGGAGCTCCTTGACCTTCTTTGCTTTCAGGAACTTGAAGTATGAAGTATGAGAAGGAGCGCTATCCTGCTGAAGAATTTGCCCTTTCCTGAGGTTTGTAATGTAATGGGCAGCACAAATGTCTTGATACCTCAGGCTGTCTCTGAGACATCCATCTCTCGCATGCCCGCACACTGAATGTAACCCCAAACCATGATTTTTCCTTCACCAAACTTGACTGATTTCTGTGAGAATCTTGGGTCCATGCGGGTTCCAATATGTCTTCTGCAGTATTTGTGATGATTGGGATGCAGTTCAACAGATGATGCATCGGAAAAATCTACCTTTTGCCACTTTTCCAAATGATCAACTAGAAGTCAAGTTATTATTTGTTGCTCTTACAACTGGGATGGACAACAAGTTTTGTCATGTAGTGTATGCAACATATATTTTGAAATATTGCAAAAATGGCAGATTACTTTTTTTCAATTAGAATTACAAATATGTACATATATGTTTAAAGGTTGCATAAAAAATGTGTAAGCAGTCATTTTTGTATATTTCTAAATATGTTCCATGACATGTCAACCTGATTTTCCACAAAAAAATGGATGGTTATGACAAAACTCCTATTAATATGGAAAAAATTCCTTTCATCATGTATCATCGCTTGTAGCAAGGATACAGTGTAAGCTTGATAGTCAGGCAGGTTCACTCCTGTTGGTGTCATCAATCTGGCAACCTGCATTTGAGTGAAGTCATCAGAGGAGGGGCCGGGTGAAAAGGTGTTTTGATTTTGGAGTGCAATACCTAGTTCAACCAGAGGTTACACTGGAACTGAAGATCCCAAGACTGGGAGGTCTCCCAGCTGCAGAGATACCAACTTGAATAAATCTCCAGCAACAATGACTTTTTCCTTTCAGTGATTGATAAAGACTAGCTTTGTCAAACCAGCCCATCTCCTCCTAAACTGGCTAAATGAGTAGTGTTTTCCATCAAGCTTAATCACTATTTTTCATCATCAGTTCATAAATTGCTTACTAAAAATTCACAGTCAACACTGACAATTTAATTACGTACAATGACAATTTGCTTCTGCTAGAATTCTTTAATCTATACTCAGAAAGGCTGAGCTCTAAGAAAATCCTAAGCATCAGAATGGTAATGTGACATTGTGCTGCCATTTGTGCGTTCATCTTGTAAACATCATTATTCAGACTTCCTCTCATTCAACATAGTAAAGTGTGCTTCAGATTACATCTTCTGGCCAAAACTCACTCCCATTGCACTTTAGCATTCTGTGCTGAAGCATGCTTGCGTCATTTATGATGCAACTTTTTGCTTTGAAGAAAACAGGAAGAAAACACTTTCACTAATAGACTGTAATAGATGTATCATTTAAGAAGCACAACGTTTTTCACTTCATTTCACTGCATGTATCAGAAGATTATTATGAACCTGGCTGACGACAATTGAGGAATTTGGAGTTTAGTCGCAAGCTGCAAATCTTCATCAACAAGTTGATTGTCAGACCTGTTAGAAATCTTAATTAAGTCTAGTCAAATTAAATAACTTATTTTTTTTATAAATTTGCCTTCCAAGTACTAAGAGATGTTTGTTGGCATAATGAAGACAGAAGCACACACAAAAGATCATATGACATGCACCGTGCCTGATCCTAATCTAAGTCCATCTTTTCAAGCGGATCAGGTCACACTAGTCAAACAAACCAGACTTTGGGGGTAAAGTGTTTTAAAAGCAACATGTACTTATGACTTTTTGTATAAAAATTGCTAAGCCACTGGTTACTTTAAATAAATGGTAACTGGAAAAAAACAAATCTCTATACAAAAATTTACACTTTTTGTTTCACCTACACATTAAGCTTAACTTAATCAACTAAAATAAAATAAAAAATAAAAACAAGCTAAAACAGAAACAGAGAAAGAGAAACTATCAAAACAAGTAAATTACTAACAACAACTAAAAGCTATAAATACACAAGATGAGAAACAAAGCAATGAGAAACAAAGCAAGACACAGATGAACACAATCGATCAACCACTAAGTAGCACAAAAACAAGCTAAAAACTGAAAGAGAGAAAGCAGAACTATCAAAACATGAAAATACAAACTAAAACTCCAAACAACAGAACATAAATGTGACATTATCAATTTCTTTCCACCAAACAAACAACGTGAAAGCAGTTAATAAAATAAACAAAAAAAGTGTAAGATTTCTTTTCAAATGCTTGGTCAGAATTTTGTCGATGAACTTAATAACACCTATATTATCACATCGGATGCAGGAAGCCAGAGGAAGAATCTAATAGTAAGAAGTGCAGAATCTACCAAAAAAAACTGCATAATAGTACACCAATAATGCATAGTACACAATACAAAAACACAATAACCAAATAAAGTACTAAAACTGAAAACTATAAATACACAAGATAAGCAAGACACAGGTGAACACAGTCAACCACTAAGTAGCATTAAAACAAGCTAAAACAGGAACAGAGAAAGAGGAACTATCAAAACAAGAAAATTACTAACTACTAAAACTGAAAGCGATAAATACACAAGATGAGAAACAAAGAAACGAGAAACAAAGCAATGAGAAAAAGCAAGACACAGGTGAACACAGTCAACGACTAAGAAACATTAAAAACAAGCTAAAACAGAAACAGAGAAAGAGGAACTACCAAAACAAGAAAATACAATCTAAAAGGCCAAACAACAGATCATAAATGTGACATTATCAAGTTGTTTTCCCCGAAACAACAACAACTAGTCAAACTAGAATTGACTCTTTTAGCCAGCATTTGACATTTCCATTGGAATAGCAGACTGTGGGCCACCCATTAGAGATTACACTTACTCTATAGGGATGCATAGCTGGATGTGTTGCATGTTTACAGCTAGGCTAATTACAGATCACAGTCTTGTACCTGTGAGGATATTGATGATATTCACCACAACAGATCCAACAACATTGTAAAGCGAACTCAGGGGTTGTGAAATGACCCTCTACGTGTAATATGATACCCATATCTCACAGCTCCAATTCCCATAACGTTCTCTTTTCACTGACTTAAGATGAAACAGTTGATGTGCCACGGGCGGCCCCCATGAGTCCCGCAGCAGAGGCCTGAAGTGAGAAGGGAATTCCCTGTGCTGGGCTCTGAATCGCTGACAGATAGAGCGCTGAACTGACAGTGCAGGTGTGAGATGGCCCAGACAATTGGCTGATGCTCTCTGCGGTGTCACACAAGTTTTTACTCAAGCCGCTTGCTCTTAAAATATCTTTGCTGAGGAATACAGTTCGGCCGGAGAGGAATTATTTGTCTCTGTCTTTTCTATTGTTAGTCATGTACTAAGCCAAGAACGAAAGCCCCTATGCAACGATTCTATAAACTCATCGGGGGCTGGAAGTACATGGGAACTTTAGTTAAGCATTACCTCTGCGCGGCCTGCGGGGTGCTTCGCACTTCTCGCAGTATTTACAGTCCATCCAAGGGCCGTTTTTACAGCTCCTGTAATACACTCACATTGATTCATGGACACCCTCCCAAAAGAGGTGTATTACCCAATTACAGCGGTCCCGTAGCTCATCGATCTCCACTCTGGAATGACAGCAGGTCAGAGAAGGAGAGCTGCCTTTATAATTCACATCACTGAAATATGTGACACTTCACGGGATTAGGGCTGACCCTAACTGAGGTCACGGCTGGTAGATTGTAGCTGGAGTACAGAGGACGAAAGCAGGTTTACCGTCCAAACTGAGGGTCATTAAAGAATGAATGCTGATGGGCATTTTACATTGTTTAAGACTGTGATAGGAGAAACCATTCAGCTGTCTATCCTGCTATCCATCTACCTTTATATCCACCCATCTATAAATCCATTTGTACATCCATCTATCCATCCATCCATCCATCCATCCATCTATAAAAATATCTATACATCTTTATCCATCCATTCATCTATTATCCATCCATCTATATATTCATCTCTCCATTTATCTATTTACATATCTGTATTTCCATCCACCTTTATATCCACCCATCTATAAATTCATTAGTCTATCCATCTGTCCTTAAATTCATCCATTCATCTATTGTCCATCCATCTTTATATTCATCCACCCCTTTATTCATCCTTTCCATTCAACTATCTATCCTGCTACCATCCATCCACATTTACATCCACCCATCTATAAATCCATTTGTATATCCATCCATCCATCTATCTACACATCTTTATATTCATTTATACATCTTTATATCCATCCATGCATTTATCTATTTTACATGTCTATCCTTCTATCCATATATTTATCTATCTATCCACCTTTATATCCACCCATCTATAAATCCATTTGTACATCCATCCATCCAACCCTCTATCTACAGTATATAAATGTCTATACATCTTTAAATCCATCCATTCATCGATTATCCATACATCTATATAAATTCATCCCTCCTTTTATCTATCTACATATCTGTATTTCCATCCACCTTTATATCCATCCATTTATAAATTCATTAGTCTATCTATCTATCCATCCGTCCATCGACCTGTCCGTACGTCTTTAATTTCATCTATTCATTGGATATTGTATATCCATTCATCCATCCATAAAAAATTGTATATCTATATATCCATCCATTCATCTATTATCCATCCATCTATATTTTCATCCCTCACTTTCTCTAAATATCTGTATTTCCATCCACCTTTATATCATCCCATCTCTAAATTCATTAGTCTATCTATCCATCTGTCCGTCCATTTTTAAAATTCATCCATTCATCTATTGTTCATCCATCTTTATATTCATCCAACACTTTATCCATTCAACTGTCTATCCTGCTATCCATGTCTATTCATCCACCTTTACATCCACCCATCTATTAATCCATTTGTATATCCATGTTTATCCACCTATCCATTCATCCATCCATCATTGTATTCATCTGTTCATCTATTGCCCATATTATATTCATCCAACCCTTTATCCATCCATACATACATACATACATCTTTATATTTATCCAACCTTTTATCTAATGTATCTGTCTATCCTTCTATTTATCTAGGTATCTATCCATCCACCTTTATATCCATCCATCTATAAATCCATTTGTACATCCATCCATCCATCTAACCAATCATCTATCTATAATAATGTCTATACATCTTTATATCCATCCATTCATATTTTATCCATCCATCTATATTTTATTCCTTCCCTTTATCTATCCAAATATCCATATATGCATCCACCTTTATATCCACCCATCCATCTATCAATAAAAAATTCTATATCTTTATATCCATCCATTCATCTATTATCCATCCAACTATATATTCATCCCTCATTTAACTATCTACATATCTGTATTTCCATCCATCTTTAAATCCACCCATCTATAAATTTATTATTCTATCTATCCATCTGTCCATCTATCTTTAAATTCATCCATTCATCTATCGTTCATCCATCTTTATATTATTTTACCCCTTTATCCTTTCAACTGTCTATCCTGCTATCCATATATGTATATCCATTCACCTTTACATCAACCCATCTATAAATCCATTTGTATATCCATCTATAAATCCATTTGTATATCTATCTATCTATCTATCTACACATCTTTATATTCATCCATCCTGTTATCTATCCAACTATCTATCTATCTATCTATCGAAAACATTCTCTATCCATCCTTAAGTCCATTCATCTTTAAATCTATCCATCCATCCCTCTATCAGTCCTTATCGATCAATTCTGTCTGTTACCTGAAAAGAAATCGGATTACTTGCAGCTAAAATGTAACATTTTAGAAAGTAGAGCATTTTTCACTCACAATTGTTAGATGCACTACTCTAAATCACACATCCACATTTTCCTTCTCAAAAATTAGGTAAAAAAGTCAACAATTTAAATATAAATGCATTCTGCTCATGTTTAATAAACAAGGCCCAAAATATACTGCATATCTAGATATATGCTCTATCATTCATTAAGAATGAATAACTTTCATTCAGATTCAAAACCCTGTTACGTGCGAAAGCCCCTAAAGAAACACAATGCATTTTTATGAAACGCTTGCGGAGTCCCTGCACGGCTGCTTCAGCCATTTCTTCTGACAACACAGAAATCAGCTATTTTCCAACTTGTGTAAACAGAAAAGCCCAAAATGGCTCTTTCCTCACCCAAGAGATGTGAATATGACAGCATCTGACTAAAAGTGTGACAAGTTGCCTTCACCCAAAGCATAGAAACAGAAGGCCTTCAATATGCTCTGCACAAAGGAGACAAAGACACACAGTGTCAAACGCAGCATGATGGCTGCCACAACCCAGACAGCAGTTCAGTTTGCTTCTGTCCATGTGAAAGAGAGAACAAAACAACAAGAAGACAACAACCAGAGAGAAGCCCTGTCGTTTACTGCTGAAGTTTGTGATTGATGAAACATCTCTGCAACTTCAGTCAGTGAACAAGCACCTGACAAACATGCCTCCAGAGTCCAGACCCTGTAAGACACAAAAAAACCTGCCACAATTTATTTTTTTATCCAGAAGTGTGTCCCAAAGCTCTGTGTAATGATTTTTTTTTTCTATCAAATTTTTATTATTTTATTTTGAAATTATGTGAACACGGGTCTCAGTGGTTAGCAAACTATACATGTATTAAAGGTTAAGTAAGGGTAATATTAACCCAGCTCAAACTCAATAATTAAACAATTATTAATAAACAGATAGATTGAGATATTCGAAACCGTGCTAAAGAGGTCTATGACAATGAAGGAAAGTTAGTAGAAGCACAAACAGGGAACCTTAAACATTCATTCATTCATTCATTCATTCATTTTCCTTTGGCTTAGTCCCTTTATTCATCAGGGGTCGCCACAGCGGAATGAACTGCCAACTACTTCCTGCATATGTTTTACGCAGCGGATGCCCTTCCAGTCGCAACCCAGTATTAGGAAACACCCAAACACTCTCTCATTCACACACACACTCATACACTATGTCAATTTAGTTCATCCAATTCACCTATAGCGCATGTCTTTGGACTGTGGGGGAAACCGGAGCACCCGGAGGAAACCCACGCTAACACGGAGAGAACATGCAAACTCCACACAGAAATGCCAACTGGCCCACCCAGGACTCGAACCAGTGATTGTCTTTTGACTGATCTGTCTTTTACATTTACACACGACTGAACTTGAATTTGTACGAATTAGCCACTAAACTGACAAAACATAAAATAATTAGGTTTCCTAATGAGATCAGACCGGCTATTCTTAAACGTCTATTAGCTTTTCACTGACAGCCCAGCCTGATCTCAAGAGGAAACGTAACTATTTTACGTTTTTTCAGTTTAGTGGCTAATTCATATGAGTTCAGTCAAACGATTTTAAAAAGGAGGTGTGGCACCCAACCCCGCCCCTAAACCCAACCGTCATTGGAGGACAAGCAAATCATACTAAATTGTATGAATGAGATTGTACGAATTCATACGAATTAGACACTAAATCAAAAAGTTACGAATTGCTGATTGTGTTGGACAGCCGAAATTTAACCTTGTTTTAGCCAAGTTGTCTATGTCTAGACATCTATTAAACACAAAATTGCCAAGTTTTTATAATATTACAATTTTTTGCCATTTTTTGTGAAGGATTTCATCATGTTTAGCTACACTGCCAACCTTTATCTTTGTGGTCAGTAGTGTCATAAACATTGTTAAGAGAGTTTATTTTCCCTTTTCTAAAATAAATCTGAGATACTTGACCTTTAACTCCGGCAATACTTTGAAAAGTTTGTTAAAAAACAAAGAGATATTGAAAAAAATGAGAGCATTGTGGTTTTACTAATGGCATAACAGCAACATCAACAGTTTGTTGTAATTTTGAGAAAAGTGTTGTGATTTTTTTCACTCTAAAGCATCCATATACACTGAAGTGTTTTTTATAATGCAAGGCCATAGCTATCATCTTCCCAGGGTAATTATCCCAAAGGTAATAATGTTATCTAGGTGTGTGAGAGCCACCCGTCAAAATGATTTATACGGGCCACCATTCTTATTCTACACCCACTCATTTTATCACACACTTCAGAAATCACACACACAAATACACACACGCACACGCACACACACACACACACACACACACACACACACACGCTAACGCATAAAGGCTTTTACAGACTATTCTACCCTGCCGGACACTTAAATTCATCAAATCGCTGAGACGGGCCATTTTCCTTCAGAGGCCTGTTGTTAATCTTCCAAACATTGCCATTCTTAGACATCAGGATGCGAATTTGGCCATCACATCGCAGACTATCTCTTATGTTTGTTTAAATCAGATGTCTTCAAGAGGATGATTTATATTCCGATTAGAATTGCAGTGAATTTCTGCAGAATATGCACAGCAAGCGAGCAGAAACTCTAACGTGTCTTTGCCCATCGTCTCTGTTTTGATTGATCAGCTTCAGCGTGTTCGGTAAAAGCCCTGCCTTACGAAATGTTAGACACTGAACACTTGTCAAAAGACAAAATAAGTCTGCTTTCTAAATGTCTGGCTTCACATCAAGCCTGTAGCCAGAAATGATTGTGAAAGCTCCCGTTACATTGATGGACTGCGGAAAAGTGACGTCTGAATTTTCAAAGTGGCCTTATTATTCCATTTTAAAGGTTTCAATTTTTAGTTTGGAGGTCAACGATATGTTTATATGCAAGGCCACAAAACACTGTGCATTTTTTAATAATGTACATTTTGAAATATCAGATTCATTCTTCCTAAACCCCTTCTTTTAGTAAACTTACTATGCTCTGATTGGTCAGATGTGATTGAGCTCCGCTTACCAAATTCCCATTAAACACTACTCTGTAATTGTATACATGGTAGGACTAGGCCTGTCCCTATATCCTTTTTTTGTTGCACGGTATATTGCGATAAATGATATTATTGTCATTTTAAGGCCATTTTATGCCACTCACTATATAATGCCAGAATGACAATATAATATCTTTACAATGCAAGTACACTCTTCCAAAGGACACATCATATTTTATTCTTAAGAATATTTAATTTAATTATAGTCATTTAATAGGCGTCAAGGTGGCGCAGTGGGTAGCACGATCGCCTCACAGCAAGAAGGTCGCTGGTTAAGTCTCGGCTGGGTCAGTTGGCATTTCTGTGTGGAGTTTGCATGTTCTCCCCGTGTTCGTGTGGGTTTCCTCCGGGTGCTCCGGTTTCCCCCACAGTCCAAAGACATGCGCTATAGGTGAATTGGGTAAGCTAAATTGTCCGCAGTGTATGTGTGTGAATGAGTGTGCATGGATGTTTCCCAGTGATGGGTTGCAGCTGGAAGGGCATCCGCTGTGTAAAACATATGCTGGATAAGTTGGCGGTTCATTCCGCTGTGGCAACCCCAGATTAATAAAGGGACTAAGCCGAAAAGAAAATGATTGAATGAATGAATAGTCATTTAATAACGAGGTATTGGAATCACAATGTGAAAACGCATATCCTAAATAAATAATAATAAATGTTAACAAAAAAGTGCAAGGTAAAAAAGTAACAGTGGCTGCGATATCTGCTACCAGATCCATTTTCAGTTGTCAGACACCCACATGAAAATATACTATAGTAATTTATAGTAGATACTATAGTGTTTTTTAACCACACCGACACTGACACCTCCAATAGAGATGTGGTGAAATCAGCTAAAATGATACTAGAATTGTGTCCATGTGATGCATATTGCATCACCAAAAATTATTGAGGTTATGTCCATGTGTTGTATGGTAAGTCGATATATTGATTATTGTGACAGGCCTAGGTAGGACCTTAAAAATGAATTCAATTTTACTGTGATAATTCAAGACAGAGCCAGATTATGAACAACTGGGAGATCTGGTTTGGAAGCATTAAGCAAGATTAAGCTTACCATTAATTATCATTAATTTCCTTGTAACAATTCTGACAGGGGACCCCCACAACACATAAAAACTAGTGTTTGTGTGTGTGTCAGATTACTCTAATGGGAATGTCAGTGATATCCCACACTAATATAACTACTATAGTATACTATTAAAATAGCTATAGCTAAAGCTAGTGATCAGCTAAATGACATTCGCTAGTTACACTGCTTACCAATTACAAATCTAGACTTGAACATTACTGCTAAACAGTGCCATATGAAATTGGTAACACTTTACAATAAGATTGCATTAGTTAAATGTTAGTTAATGCATTTACTAACATGAACAAACAATGAACAATACATTTACTACAGTATTTGTTCACGTTAGTTAATGAAAATACAATTGTTCATTGTTAGTTCATGTTAACTCACGGTGCATTAACTAATGTTAACAAGCATGAACTTGGATGTTAATAATGCATTAGTAAATGTTGAAATATGATTAATAAATGCTGTACAAGTATTGTTCATACATAGTTCATGTTAGTAAATGCATTAACTAATGAACCTTATTGTAAAGTGTCACCATGAAAGGATACACTTTCCACTAAGATTTCATTTGTTAATATTAGTTAACTATAGTAAACATTAATGACTTTTCAGCATTATTCTTATTTAAACATTTACTTTTTTATTAAATGTTATACTTGTTAATGCATTGTGAACTAAAACATGAACTAAAAAGGAAGAATTGGCATTTTTTTACATTAACAAAGATTAATAAATACTGCCGCAAAAATTTATTCAACCCAGGCACATTATGGATACGTACCCCGGTATACATTTCTGGAGAAAATATTTTTTTGCAGTTTTTGTTTTTGCAAATCCACCAGAGGCCACTGTGTACGCTTTTTCAGATCTCAAATTTCTCTCACGAGTGCCGTTCTCGCGTAAATCCACCAGAGGCCGCTGTCGACTGACTGACTGATATCCCACCCACCCCTTTCCCTAAACCCAACCGAGAGTGTTTTCAAAAGCAATCCAGAAAAAA
>CAIGQV010019081.1:9248099-9270134 GCA_903798115.1 Danio jaintianensis | reverse complement strand
TATATATATATATATATATATATATATATATATATACACACACATACATACACACACACACATATATAATAATTCTAAATTAATAAACACATAATCTAAATTGTAACAAAACTAAAAAATTATTTTTCTTCCAAATACTGTAACTAAAATTCTAATTAAATAATAAAAACTATTTACAACCCTTATTAATGATTAATGCCTCAAGTTAAAATAAAAATTATAATAGAAATATTTATATATTAATATATTTATATATAGTAATTAAAATTAATAAATATAAATCTCATATTAAATAAATTGGATACACTAAAAAATATCCGTAAACTAGCAGTCCTCTGAATTTTGTGATTTGTGTTTTTATTTTCCCCTGTTTATTTATGCTTTTGAATTGCATTATGGGACCTTGATCTTTTAACCTTGAAAAGTAAAAAAAAAGTGACTTTTATTAACATTTTTAATAGCTTAAAGTGATATATTTACAGTACAAAAACCATGTAATAAACTGCCAGCACATTTTCTGTTATTTTACAGATTTATTTCTCTCTATATTATTTCTTATACATTTTATTAATTCAAACTACTAAAAATGTCAATAAAATTAAAATGTTTATTAACTAAAATGTCAATAAAAAGTAACTTTGTTAAGTTGTAGAGTTGAATTTTCAACATCAAAAGTCGACAGAGCAAAGATCAACATCCCATAATGCAATTCACAACCGTAAATAAACACTTGTGAATCACAAAATACGGAAACTGTTAATTAAGATATTTTAAAGTATACATATTATATAAAATACACAAATTCTTATTATTATTATTATTATTATTTAAAACTCTCCTTAATTTAGTTAACCTCAAAATTTCATTCCAGCACAGCTAACGATCAATGGTTGCGCTTTATGTCTGTACCTTTATTAAACTCTGCTACAGTCCAGCATCCCTCCTGTCAGTCAGTCTGTCAGCTGACTGGCCAGAGCAGCGTCTCCGTCTCCTTCCTTTAAATGAAACTGGCACCTGCGGGGGAAACCTGTGCCTTCGTATGGGCTGCTCTCCGGCCTGCCAGCGTGATGGTCTGTGTCCGTCTGGATCCTCCTAGTCCCAGGTGTGTGTGCGAGCAGCCTTCATTACAGAGAGATTGGCCAGGTGGATGTGTGCGCGTGTGATTTCATTACCGTGAGATTGCTTTCTGAGACCAACACACACACGACAGCCGGAAAAGGGATACGAAGGGAAGTGCGCAGCTGTGGTTGTCCCATGATCCGACGTGCTTTTCCATCTCTATTTCTGTGGTGAAATAGATGCAGGGGAAAAGCAACACAGACGACTATCTGCATGAGGAATGAGAGAGAGAAGGAGAGATGGTCAGAGACTGGAGGTCAGCTAACAATACAGAAATAACCTAAACACAGAGGCTTGAAATTGATTTTGAAGTGCAAAAATAAAGAGACTTTATCTTTCGCTTGCCTCAGGTGATTTGCTTTTAGGAATTATTGGGGTTTTCTCAAGAAATTGTGCCAGGTTAGGGCCAGACTGAATCTGTGAACTATTTTTGTTGTTGTTGCTATTTCTGCAAAATGGTTTTAGGAGCTGAAAGCTTAGCAAATAAAATGTAAAAAGAACAACTTAATAAGGTTTAAAGTGTAAATTTAATCCATTAGAACCACTTATTTAAAGTAAACAAAGTCTTTCATATAATACATCCACTAATAATAATTTCCTAATAGAAAATGTTACTTTTTACAAATAGTATTGTACAAAAAGTATCTACATATTTACATATTATTGAGTAATATAACAAATACATATAAAAATAAATATATGCCCTTCCAGCTGCAACCCATCACTGGGAAACATCCATACACACTTATTCACACACATACACTACGGACAATTTAGCTTACCCAATTCACCTATACCGCATGTGTTTGGACTTGTGGGGGAAACCGGAGCACCCGGAGGAAACCCACGCGAACACAGGGAGAACATGCAAACTCCACACAGAAATGCCAACTGACCCAGCTGAGGCTCGAACCAGTGACCTTCTTGCTGTGAGGCGATCGTGCTACCCACTGCGCCACCGTGATGCCCTAAATAATTATTATTTATAATTAAATTATATTATATGACAGGGTCAGCTATCGACAGTTTTCTCCAAATTTCTGTGGGCGCAGATTTTGTGTGGGCCTACTTATGACTTCCAATTGATTACATGAATTAAAAGATAAATATTGTTTTTAACACAATGTTTTTTCCCAAATTTTACATTTTTAAAATGTTTTTATTAACATGTCCCTTGATTGTAAAAGATTAAAAATAAAACTTCCAAGAATCTTGTCTTGGTTACTCATGGTCTGCTGAAAGTAATGTGCTACTTTCCTTTTAATATTCAGTTTCCAACTAATTGTATTCTGTTTTTTTCGCTGATTGTTTACAGTTTAATGAAAGTTATTATTCGCACAAAGCATCATGGAGTGAAGGAAAAAATTTGCTTAAGACATAATATACTTTGCTAATTATCTAATTAACATGACAAGATTTAAACAAATAGCAACTTACTACACTAAAATATTGCAATTAAAGGGATAGTTCACCTCAAAAACGTAACTTTTTTATTGTTTAATTGAAAACGATTTATTGTCCCTCATGTGACTTTAAACCTTTATGAATTTCTTCTGTTGAACACAAAAATAAAGTTATTTTGAAGAATGCTGGTTGCTGGGATTCATTGACTTCCATATTCCAGAAGTTAATAGCTGTGTCTCATTTCAGAGGCTGCATCCTCCGAAGGATGCATTTGAAGGGCGCTGCGTCATCACGGCGCGACGAAAGCTGTCTCATTGTAAAAAAATTCAAAGGCTCCTTCAAATGCAGCCTCAAAATGTGTCCTTCCAGGTAATGAAGAATACAACTGGTGGATCCTTTGCAGCCCCGAACATCTCAAGATTCATTGCGTGCTGATAACGGCAGGACGTTTTTAAAAGAAAACTCTGAATTAAATGTATGAATTAGATTTATTTTACTTGGATATCTAAACATGTTAAAAAACAAAAAGAGTATGACATGTCTTATTAAGAAACGATTTTATAGACAGTTTACATTTTTGTGTACATGTATGGATCAAAGGAAATATATTTCCAGCTTCTGTAAACCTTGCTTTGCCTTCAGACCGCTTAAAATAAGTTTTAAAATCACTGTCTGAAAAAGTCATTGCAAATTTTATTACCGCTTATTAACGGCAGCTGTTATGGTTGCTAGGTGATGAGATCCATCCTCTGTAGACTAGATTTATTTTTGTGTTCAACAGAAGAAAGAAACTTGTAAATAAGTTAATTTAATTAAGTTCTATTTGAGAAACTTAAATAGGTTTTGAACAAGTGAAGGGTGATAAAAAGATGACAGATTTAATTTTTGATGTAATATTGTTTATATAGTTTATATAATATTGCATTTGTTCAAGTTTTGTTTTACAGACAAAAAAAATTACAAAACATTTTGGGTGAACTATCCCTTTAAAAACTAGGACTAAGGCTGTAAACTGAAAATCTTGATTTGAATCTGCCAAGGAAAAGCATGTAATGATTAACCAATATCTGAATACTGGAGCAGACACAACATCTTTGGTAATAACGGCCCTTTGTGGTAAAAAAAACAAAAAAACAATTACTAATATAAACTAAAAATGCTGTAACTCTTGAGCACAAATGGCACCATTTCCTCTCTAAACATTGATTTCCCAGTCCAGAAGTGCATTTAAAAATAGACCAAAAGAGTGTGTCTTGTGGTAAATATTTAATCACTCCACTTACTTAGACTTACTTGATTAATTATTCACAACAGAGCCATATACAAATTAAGTCTCCTGCCAATCACTGGCCTCCCTTGTGGAATGGGCGGTGTCTACAGAAAACCTTCAACTTCCTCTGCTAGCAGATAGATCACATGTAAACAATATGGCGGTCAGACTCTGCACTAGGGCTGTCCTTAAAGTTTGTTTGTTTTTTTGAACAACAATTTAAATTTTAAACATTGTCATACAAATTGACGAAGGTTTAAATTTTCAGTTTAGCAAAAAAAAAATTTTTTTTAATTCTTGCTGTGAGGCGTAGTATAAACTAAATATAAACTATATAATTACATTATAAATATATAATTAAAAGAATAATATACAGTATAAACTTAATACTTAAAACTTAACTTATATAACTTAATACACTTCGAAAGGAAGAAAAAAAACCATGCAAGAAAAAACAAATAAATAATAATAATAATAATAATAATAATAATACAGCAATAACATATTTGTCTAATCTATATACTTTTAATGTCCATCAATTGAACAAAAGAGTCACCATCTAGACTCTCCAAAAAGTCATAGAATACGTTCCAAATAGACCAAAATATATACATTTTGTTTTTCAAAAAATAGGTAATCTTATCTAGGGGTCATCTCCTTTATCCACTGAGATACACCAGGACTTTCTTCTTTTTTCCAAGAACACGCAATTACATCTTTATCTTCCAGCAAACATAAAATTAACAGCAATCTTTCATGTTTGCTCACTTTAAAGTTCAGTGGACAAATACGCAATATACCTAAATATATGCAATATATTTAAAGGGATAGTTTACATAAAAATGAAAATTTACTCACCCTCCATCCTTTCCTTTTTCTGTTGAGCACAAAATAAGATACATTGAAAAATCTTAGAAACCAGTAACCACTGACTTCCGTATAGGATAAACAAATACTATGGAAGTCAATGGTTACAGGTTTCAAACATTTTTCAAAAGAACTTCTTTTGTGTTCAACAGGAAAAAAAAGAACTCAAACAGGTTTGTGACAAGTGAAGATTGAATAAATGACCGAATGTTCAGTTTTGGATTAACCATTTCCCTTTAAGTTCACTTAATAAGTGTCTTTATTCAATACTGATTCAGTTCAGTAAGTGTCAGTGTTGCCAAACTGTCAATTAGAGGGCAAAGATGAGAGTTTAATCAGTTATGCAGCAAGCCTCTATTAGTAATGCCATCATCTAACTGCCATCATCTTGGCCGTCAGTGCATTCAAAATCATTATGCAGTATTAATACATTTATGAAATGATGTCTATTATTTTGCAGTGTCATTTAAACCAATTAACAACTTCAACTATAAAAATCGATGATGATTCACAGAAAAAAAATATATTTTTCTCAGGACAGTGGCTTATATAGTGGGGATAGTTCTCCCAAAAAGGAAAATTCTGTCGTCATTTACTCATCCTTTACTTGTTCAAAACCTGAGTTTCTTTCTTCTGTTGAACACAAAAGAAGATATTTTGAAGAAAGCTGGAAAGCCTGTAACCACTGACTTCCATAGTATTTGTTTTTCCTATAATGTAAATCAATGGTTACAGGTTTCCAGCTTTCTTCAAAATATCTTCCTTTGTGTTCAATAGAAGAAAGAAACTCATAAATGTTTGAAACCACTTGAGGATGAGTAAATAAATGTTCATTTTGGGTGAATGATCCCTTTAAGCATAGGTTTTATTCAATAGGGTCTATATTTTAAACTGTGAAATTATAATGTTCCTCCTCAGAAAATGTTGATAAAAATGTTGTTTGAATTTCTAAACTTGAATAGTGAACATCTGAAATTTAAGACAACTGAATTTAAGGCAAATTTTCATAGTCGTATTTTCTTTTTCTTTTTTTTTTGTTCTGAATTGCTAGACTGCAGATATCCAGTTTGTAAAAATTCAGTTTCAAGATGAAGAAATTCAGAACATCAAATTTAATATTCGAAAATTCAAAACAAGACATTCAGATTCAGTAGATCAGGGGGTGATCAACAGGCAAGCGATATCTGCAGTCTAGGAATTCAGAAAAATCTATAAAAATTTGCCTTAAAAAAATTCAGTTGTCTTAAATTTCACATCATGCACATCATGCAGGCAGACTTCCAGTACATCCGATTCCTCATCCAGGCTGTGTACAATACACTACCAAGTCCAGCCAATCTTAACGAGTGGGCCAAGATGGAGACTCCAGCATGCCAGTTATGCTCTGGTAGGGGATCATTACAACAACCTATTGAGCAGCTGTCCAAAGGCCCTGGCGGAAGGGTGCTACCGTTGGCGGCCAAGTACTGAAGGCTGTGGCAGAAAGCATATCTGGTAGGTACCATCTTGCCCCGAAAACGAGGATTGACTTTGTGAAAGCTGGGGAGGAACCCTGCCAACTGCAAAGGACAAGGTCGGGCCTCCTCCACTCAGCCCCTGACTGGCAGTTGCAAGTCGACCTGGGGAAGCGGTTAAAGTTCCCACAGCACATAGTTACAACATCATTCCGACCAGACATAATTATAATTTCTGAGGCAACAAGACAGTTGATTTTGCTTGAACTCACAGTGCCCTGGGAAGAGCTGATGGAAGAGGCAAATGAAAGGAAACGCTCAAAGTACCAGGAGCTAGTAGAGAAGTGCTGGGAAGGGGGTTGTAAGACCCACTGTGAGCCAATAGAGGTGGGCTGTAGAGGGTTTGCAGGGCTTTCACTCTGTAAAGTCTTCAACCAACTGCCTAGTGGTAGCAGCTAAGAAGAGGGCCAATAAGTTTGTTTGTGAAGCTGCAGAGAAAGCCACAAGATGGCTATGGATAAAGAGAGCTGATCCGTGGGTGATGGCTACTGGGACACAAGCTGGGGTCTGATCAACCTCAGCTAGGGCACCTGGGCGAGGGTGTCTGATGTTGAAAGACCTGAAACACCCAGTGACCCTGACGGTGCATCTAGATGATGTAATTTGGACGCCAGATGTTCAATATTCAAGTTCAGAAATTCAAATTCAAAACTATTTTTAACGGCATATAATATTCAGTTTTATTAAATTACAATTGTTAATAATTCAAATGAACACAATTCAAATTCAGATTGTTTTGGCATATTTTAAGCTCCATAAAGAAAGAGACAATTTAAGACGTGCATGAATACACCGAAAACTGAAGAGAAGAGATCCACAGAAGCATGAGGCTTTGAGTGGAGAGAGGGATGTCTAATCCACACTCGTTCCCTTCATAAGCATCGCTCATGTCTGACGAATGACCCTCAACGGAGCGCCTCTGGGACAGAGATGTCATCAAACTGCTGTGCTAAATCATGAACACAATCACTCACCTTCAAATCTCCAGTCCACAGGCTAACAGCACCTCAGAGGGGAAGCCCCGGCTTCATGGCACTCACTATTTTAGATAAGAAAAATTAGATTTTTGACCCCTCTAATCTTCCAGGGTAGAGTCTGCTGAAGTGTATCCTTTCCTGCCTAGAGGTAACGATAAACCTGGCCCCATCTAAAGATAGACTAAAGTCATTTATTTCAGCAGAGAAACAGACAGCTCTTAGATTTGAATCTGAGGATTTGGAGGCTTTTTATTTGAAATGGGGGCCCTGTGGCAAAAATGCCATGAGCATGAACAAAATTGACAAAAAAAATGTCCCACGGTTTAAAAATCAGGGTCAAAAAACTATTACGGCTGTCATGATTAAAGTGAAATGTGTGTCAGTTCATAGTATTTCATTTAGATGCACAGGTTGCATGAGATTTCTTTTATATACAGTTGGAGTCTGGATTATTAGCCCTCCTGAATTATTATCCCCCTTTATATTTTTTCCCCATTTTCTGTTTAACGGAAAGAAACATTTTTTCAACACATTTCTAAACATAATAGTTTTAATAACTCATTTCTAATATTGATGGTTTGTTCTGTAGACAATCGAAAAAAAAAACATTGCTTAAGGGGGCTAATAATTCTGACCTTAAAATGTTTTTATTCCAGCCGAAATCAAACAAATAAGACTTTCTCTAGAAGAAAAAAATATTATAGGGAATACTGTGAAAAATTCCTTGCTCTGTTAAACATCATTAGGGAAATATTTGAAAAAGAAAAACAAAAAAAACACTACATTGCACTACATTGTCGCGTTACCAATTTCTGTTGTAATAGTCAGTCTGTGGGGTTTAGATACTGCTATGTTTTGTCAGTGAAGCCAGCCTGATCTCACGAGGAAACATAACTATTTTACGTTGTGTCAGTTTAGTGGCTAATTCACACGAATTCATACGAGTTCAGTCGTATGAAAATGTATGATTTTTAAAAGGAGGCATGATTCATTATGCCACTGGAAATTAGTGACATTTTCAAATATAATCAAAATAATTATAGTGTAACTTCTAAACAAAATGTTGATGTTGATTGATGTTGATTTGATTTAATATCCTTTTTTTTATTGCTGGATACTGAAAATCTTGAAGAATATAGAAAGTTCAGATATATTCTGTGATATTTATAAATATTAAAAACTATATTTAAATAAGAAAGAAAACTTGTCATTGCATTTGGTGATTACTTCCGTTTAAGCTCAAAAGTTCATGCACATCCACATATGAATTACTTGCATATGTGTACATACACCACTAATTGTATATACGTTTGTGAATTTTATTTTTTGCACGAGTGTCATTTTGTGTGTTTATGCGTGCATTGGGTTTATATTCATGTGTGAGAGTTTATAGGCACATAGCCATAGAGCAATATGTATATGCGAGTATGTAGGACAGGTGTGTTTGCATGGAAAGA
This sequence comes from Danio jaintianensis, assembly GCA_903798115.1. Classification (NCBI taxonomy): domain Eukaryota; kingdom Metazoa; phylum Chordata; class Actinopteri; order Cypriniformes; family Danionidae; genus Danio; species Danio jaintianensis. The sequence continues at coordinate 9,261,526 of CAIGQV010019081.1, read as the reverse complement.
GTATAATTAATTGACAATGAAAATGCTCCTGGAAATCAGTGGCATTTTTATATATAATCAAAATAATTACTGTAACTTAAAATATATTTTTTTCATTGTGAATGCAAATCATGTGAATGGCTTATAACAAAATTTCACTTGAAGTGAGTGTTCAATTTCAGGAAAGTGGTGCAAAATGTAAAAATAGGAGAAATAAGCATGCACAATTAAAGAATAATATTGACCAGCGGAAAAAAATTAAATGTATAACATTATATAAAGAAGTAATTAACACTGGACAGTAAATAATACAAATATGTGTTTTTTTTTTTTTTTTATAATAATCATGCTATGTGGCTGCACGGTGGCACATTGGGTAGCATGTTCGCCTCACAGCAAGAAGGTCGCTGGTTCAAACCTCGGCTGGGTCAGTTGGCATTTCTGTGTGGAGTTTGCATGTTCTCCCCGTGTTGGCGTGGGTTTATTCCGGGTGCTCCGGTTTCCCTCACAAGTCCAAAGACATGCGCTATAGGTGAATTGGGTAGGCTAAATTGTCCGTAGTGTATGTGTGTGAATGAGTGTGTATGGATGTTTCCCAGTGATGGGTTGCAGCTGGAAGGGCATCCGCTGCGTAATACATATGCTGGATAGGTTGGTGGTTCATTCCGCTGTGGCGACCTCAGATTAATAAAGGGACTAAGCCCCCCAACCCCCCACCCCAAAGTCCGAAGACATCCGCTATAGGTGAATTGAGGAATCTAAATTGGCCATAGTGTATAAGTGTGTGTGTGTGAATAAGTGTGTATAAGTGTTTCCCAGTACTGGGTTGCGGTTGAAAGGGCATCCGCTGCTTAAAACATATGCCGGAATAGTTGGCGATTCATTCTGCTGTGGAGACCTCTGAAATAAAGACTAAGCTGAAGGAAAATTAATGAAGGAATGTATTTCTTATTCAGGCCCATGCAATTACCAATAAATGATTTGCTCTTTTACTTTGCTTTTACTCCATCACATTGAGTTTTGCATAATCTCTGATTCAAATAAATGCGAGTGGATCTTTTTTTGATCTTGAGCTAAAAGCCTGCACTTCAAATTTGGTCAAAATGACATCAAATTCACCCTATTTACTTTTTTATTCAAGCTTCTAATCTTATGATCCATAATTTATTAGTGCGGGTTTGAACATATTGGGGAAAAAAAATATATAATAAAATATAATATATATATATTTTATTCACATTTCATATGTCATTTGAAGTTACATTCTTGTTCACCAATTCACGTCACCAATCCGTCTAAATCTGAAACATTTAAACTGTTGTTGTGGTTAGATTTAAACAATGACACAGTAAAATCATTACTTTTTTAAGACCTGCTTAAGCACTTAGAATGGCATCTTCATTCTTCCAGTATGCGCAGGGGATAAAACAGAGGGATCAACTACTAAATTAAATCTCTAGTTGATTAAGACTAAATTAATCAGCGCAGGGCAGTAGTGAACTGTATGCCAATCAAATTCAAACTGCACCACGAGCACGCAAGATATTAAAATTGAATTCAGAGAGGAATTATTTTTAAATGCTCTCTCTGAACCGTACCTCGGAGGCTTAAGAAAGAAATAAAGAGCCTGCCTTAATAAACAATAATAATAATATCAGTGTACATGTGCAAAGCGAATCAAGCCCCTCTAACTGTGTCCTGTCACATCACGTTTCTTCCCAGAATGCCTTCAAAATGTTTTCAGCACTCACAATTAGCCATGAGATTCAGAAGCGAGCGGATAACCAATCTGCTAAAGGACGAGGATTTGTGTCCTTTAGTAAAAATAGCTTCAAACTGTTTTTACACACTGAGATGAGATCTAATGAACAGGACTTAAAGGCATAGTTCACCTATGACAATTCTTGCTTTTAGTTTTGCTCACCAAGGCTGAATTAATTATATTAATAGTGATGTTGTGATATATCATTACGATTTAAAATACAAATGGTCCTTCAGGAATGCTTCTGAAATGCTCAGTTATTAATAATGCTTCTTATTATGGTTTGTTTCTTCATGTTTTGTGTTGAAACTGCTTACTTTCCATAATTCTTTGATAAATAGAACATTTAATGAACAGCATTTGTGGCTCAGTGGTTAGCACTGTCGCTTAACAGCAAGAAGGTCGCCGGTTCGAGTTCCGGCTGGGCCAGTTGGCATTTCTGTGTGGAGTTTGCATGTTCTCCCCGTGTTGGCGTGGGTTTCCTCTAAGTGCTCTGGTTTCCCCCACAGTCCAAAGACATGCGCTATAGGTGAATCAGATTAACTAAATTGACTTTAGTGTATCAGTGGGTGTGTGAATGAGAGTGTATGGGTGTTTCCCAGTACTGGGTTTCAAGTGGAAGGGCATCCGCTGCCTAAAACATATGCCGGAATAGTTGGCGGTTCATTCTGCTGTGGCGACCCCTGATAAATAAGCCGAAGGAAAATGAATGAATGAATAAGGTGTGTTTCTTGATATTATCATCACATTACAATGACGTCTGAAGAATAATGTGACTGATAACTTAAGTAAAACAATGGTTATTTTAAATTGTAATATTTCAAGAAATGGTCAATTTATCCCTTCTCAGACTTGCTATTAATAGGTATTTGTTTTTAATTGAAAAAGAAAAATTTAACTACTAACAGTGAATCTTTAAAATTTCATAATATAATATTATTATTTTAAAAAATATATTTATTTGCAGAAATTGATTGTAGGTCATTAATATTAAATATTTCATGTTTTGAAACCCTTAGGTTTGGGAGTAATAAATATGCATTTATATATTTTATGCATACAGTTGGAGGCAAAATAATTCTCCCTCCTGTGAAATTTGAATTCTTTTTCAAATATTTCCCAAGTGATGTTTAACAGTGCAAGGAAATTTCCCCAGTATTTCCCACTATATTTTATTATATATTTTTCCTTCTGCAGAAAGTCTAATTTCTTTTAGTTTGGCTGGAATACAATTTGTCAATATTATTAGCCCCTATAAGAAACTATTTTAAATTGGCTACAGAATGAACTGCTGTTGTCCAATAACTTGCCTAATTAACCTACTTGCCTAGTTAACCTAATTAGTTAATTGTTTAAGTGGCACTTCAAGATGAATACTATAGTATCTTGCAATAAAAAGACTAGTAAAATATTATGTGCGGTCATCATGGCAAAGACAAAAGAAATGACTTGTTCGAAATTCGTTATTAAATTATTATGGTGAAAAATGAGTTGGGGAAAAAAAAGCTTGGGAAATATTTTTTATATTTTTAACAGAATTTTATTTCACAGGAGGGCTAATAATGTGTTCTTTTAATTGTATATGTTCAATTTCATATACAGTATTTAATTCATTCATTTGTTTTACTTCAGCTTAGTCCCTTTATTCATCAGTGGTCGCCACAGCGGAATGCATATATGTTTTACACAGCGGATGTGCTTATAGCTGCAACCCAGTACTGGGAAACATCCATACACACTCGTGTCGCCCATATACAGTATTTACTTAAGTATTAAGTAGTTATCAGTACAAAAATGATCCTTTCACTTAAAACACACATGCTTATTAATGGAATATCCAGAAAACTGAAAAACTTTTAAAATACACTATAAAAAATATTCGTAAATCAGCAGTTTTCCATATTTTGTGATTCATGTTTTTATTTTTCCCTGTTTATTTGTGCTTTTAAATAGCATTTTGAGATCTTGATCTTTCTTCCAACTTTTAACCTTGAAAAGTTCAAGAAAGTGACTTTTATTAACATTTGTAATAGTTTAAAGTGATATATTGTCTGGTGTTGTATATTACGGTACACAAACCTTGTAATAAATGTCTTGCCAGTACATTTTTTGTTATTTTACAGATGTAATTTTCTATGTATAATTTCTTATACATTATATTATTTCAAACTACTAAAATGTCAATAAAAGTCACTTTCTTAAACTGTAGAGTTGAATTATCAACATTAAAAGTCGACAGAGCAGAGATCAACATCCCATAATGCAATTCACAACCATAAATAAACAGAAAACACTTGTGAATCACAAAATGCAGAAACTGTTAATTAACAAATATTTTTAGTTTATGATGACGCATGTAATGAAAGAAGAACTGCTTTTTTACTCGTCTTTAAAACCTGCACCAGAAATCAGTTCCAACACTATTATACATTCAGATTGATATCCGATTTAAATTTCAGATTTATGTCCATAATGCCGAATCAAAATTAATCCATGCCTTCTATAAATAAGCCGAGCTAGCCTCATTCTCTCTCCCGATATCAAATGTCTATAATCCACTCTCCTGATGTTATCCTATCACATTCATCAGCTGATGATCTTCATTTCTGCCCATATCTGGATGTCCACTGGTGCCAGCTGCTTTCTGTTGTTCTGCCAATAAACACAGGCCACGCTCGGACAGAGATGCTTGAATTTATCCGCTTTTTGCATCCTCTAGTGTTCAGTTATTAACATAAAGTGGGGGAAAAAAAATGGATCGTTAGCCTTTTAAAGAAATGAATGTGGATTGCTGCTATAAACGCATATGCTCAATTAATTCTAGTTCATTTGAAGCCGCTGATGATGATGATGATGATGATGATGATGGTTGTGGGCTATATTCAATTTTGGGTCATGCATCTAGAGGGTTTCTAATCCCTGACTGTGCTGTTGACCCGTCGAGGAGCTTTTACAAGATTAGCAGTTCAAAGAGAGAAAAATGTTCAGAGCAGAAGACTAGCAAACTACTTAGGGCATCCTGTAAATACAGTCAAACTTAATGCTGCACTATAATAGGCGAAAGAATGTGTATTATACAATGTTAAACCTATCAATTGATATAATATTGTAACATGAACTCATTATAAGGCAGCCTGATTAGTTAGCAATTATTCAAATAATCAAACCAAGCACACACACACACACATACAGTACTCAACATAAGTGAGTACTCCCCATTTTGAAAATGAATATTTGTATTTACTATTTCTTAGTAAATATAGGTCATATATTTTGGTGCATTTGAACAAAAGGGATTTATTAAACAGATATATTTATTAAAATAACCTTTTAGTCACCGAACATCTTTAGAAATAGAAAGATACTACACATATTTAATTGAAATATTGCAACAAAAAAATATACATATACAAATACTCCATCTACTCCATATACTCCAAAATTCAACTAAATTTTATATATATTTTTTGTTCCTCTTGATTATTTAATATTTTTCTATAACATATAAATTTGGGTGCACAAATTTACGGACTGTGATCTTCAGTTTTTTTGTTAGATTAGCTCTAGATTTGGCTTCAGTACTGACTAAACTAATGTATATGCACAAATATAACATTGTAAAGCATCCTGCAGAAAATATTAATTTAAAAGAGAGATTTGTGAGCGGTGTACTCATATGCTGAGCACTGTATACGTACAATTGGTATACAAGTGCACTATAATTTGTATTTTTGTGTATGTGTGTGAAACTATAATATAATATTAAATCAAAATAGTACATTCACAAAATGTAAAATATGTAAGAATGAAAGTTACTCTAACCTGTAGGCACACTTATTTCAATATATAACAGAGAAAGGGATCAAACCCAATTTTATATCAATTTAAATGATTAAAATGGTTTCAAATGAGTAAAACACTGTAATTTGAAAGGCAGTAGCAAATAGGGCTGCACAATATTGGAAAAATCTGACATTGTGATATTTTGTTTTTCTGCTATATATATTGGGATATGAATATAATTTTACAAGCTGACTTATAACTCTATTAGGAAAGAATCCATAATTTTACATTGATTGTGATGATTTTGTAGCGGAGTGAATCTGCATAAAAAATAATACACAAACTACAAGCATAAATAATAAAATAGAACAAAGTTATAAATTAAATAAACAGTGCTTTGTAGGAGAGTCTAACAGTATTGAGGTACAAAAATGAATAATCAAATGTAAAATAACACTTTATACAGTAGTCAATATTTGAAGTGGATCAAACATTTTATCAAAGTTGTCCTAAAACGTTTCAACAACATCCCTTCTTGTCTAAAGACAATTTTGAAAAAGAAAATTTGATTCGTCTCAAATGTTGACTACTATAGTCTTCATTCATTCATTCATTCATTTTCTTTTCGGCTTAGTCCCTTTATTAATCTGGGGTCGCCACAGCGGGATGAACCGCCAATTTATCCAGCATATGTTTTACGCGGCGGATGCCCTTCCAGCTTCAACCCATCACTGGGAAACATTCATACACACTCATTCACACACATACACTACGGACAATTTTAGCTTACCCAATTCACCTATACCGCATGTCTTTGAACTTGTGGGGGAAACCGGAGCACCCGGAGGAAACCCACGCGAACACGGGGAGAACATGCAAACTCCACACAGAAATGCCAACTGACCCAGCCGAGGCTCGAACCAGCAACCTTCTTGCTGTGAGGCGAACGTGCTACCCACTGCGCCACCGCGTCGCCTTACTATAGTCTTCATTATAGAAATAATTGAATCTAATTAATCTTTGTTAATTGTTAGTTAACAAATTTATAATTTTGTGAATTCGCTTGAAATCGTACATATTTATAGACCTTAAAAAATCGTTCACTCTTTTAGGGTTAAACTTTGTTCTGAACTGCGTTTCTGGTTAATTACAATCCCAACTCGACATGGCAGATCTTGCGATGTGACTACTGCACATTGCGATATCGATGCTGAAACGATATATTGTGCAGCCCTACTAGCAAAGTAGCCTACTAACGTTTTAAAAAGACAATTAATTAGCATTTTGGGGCTATACTGTAATACTTTTAATGTCTCATTCATTAATTAAATTATTATTATTCTAAATATGCCTGACAAGATTTTTTGGTATTAAACCGAATGACATTTCAGTGGTTGACTTTTGTAAATCACTGGAAAAAATGTATTGATACACATTATTTTTACTCAGAAACACATATAATATATTATATACATTATAATGTTCAGGAGTAATTAAAACTGTTTTAATATATATTTTTTGTTTTGATGCTTGAAACCTCTTTTCATTTTGACCCATAGCTAGGATATAAATATGATACTCCACTTATGGTCACATAATACCAAACTGTAAACTATTGTAAAATAAATTACCTGAAAAAGGTCCTTAGTAATAGTGTAGGAATTCATTCATTCTTGAGGCTTTTCTTTGTCGCATTTCCCTTCAAGGCTGCAAAGTGGCATTATGAACGAAGCTCCGGGTGATTGTGAAGCTGCACAAGAGAACATTTGACGTTTATGGACAAGTACATGGACAAACTATAAGCAAACATGGACACAATAGTACATGGACAAAATATAAGCAAAGTTACGTCTGTACATTATTAATAACTCTCTTTGTTTTAGCTGTATTACACACGTTTTAAACTAGTTTACTGTGTCTTTATAATGCGCGCGTGCTCACCCAATAGGAAGTGGCGTCAGAGGAAGACCGTCTGCATACGCGGAAGTGCAGTCTCCGTGTGCATGTTTTATGCGATGTGCTGTGCGTGATTGAGACTATATTGCTTTGACTGTGATGTCGGTGCTCTACATGGAGAAATTAAGCCGTGTTTTCGAGCGTTATCAGGAGTATGTGAGGACGAGCCCGGCAGCCGCGTCTCATCTGGAGAGCACAGTGCGCGCGCTCAGTTACCTGATCGCAGGTGAGAGAGACTGACGTCTAGCAAAGTGAAAGTAAACATTCATGTGCACGACTAAAGTTAGATGTATGTTTATTCAGTTATTGTGGAATATTATGCAGTTTTCCATACTACGTTGATATCTTTTGTATTTGGTTATTGTTAAGTTAATCAAATTGGTGCGATAAGTTGTGTCTTTTGTAAAAATGTAACTCTGCGTGTACAAATATGTAATGTAGCCTTGTTAACATAACATTAAACGGATAGTTCACCCAGAAATGACGGTTCACTAACTTTTTACTCGCCCTGAAGCAGTTCCAAAACGTTTATGCGTTTCATTCATCTGTTGAACACAAAAGAAGATATTTTGAAGAATGCTGAAAACCGGTAACCATTGACTTCCATAGTAGAAAAATCAAAGACCTAAAGTCAATGGTTACCGGATTTCAGCGTTCTTATAAAATATATTGTTTTTGTGTTCAACAGAAGAAAGAAAGTAAATGAGTTTTAAAACAAGTGAATTGAGAGTTTTAGGGTGAATTATTCCTTCATAAAGAAAAGTGTTGTTTAAATATGTTTAGCATTCCGCAGTGTCACTGTTTGACTTGTTATATTAACTTCCTCTATACTTTATAAATATGCTTTATTAACCAAACCTTTGGAAACACTTTTTTATTTTAGTGTAAGCAATGTGTTCTGCATTTTAGAGTAAAAGTCATCAAAACAGTTTTAAAAACTGTGAACAGTGAGGTGGCGCTATTATTGACCATGAATAACATCAGATACTCAAGACAAGTCTTTGCACTGAAATGTTATGGACCTGGTAAATGTACTGTAATTAAAAGAAAAAATAATCAGGAAAACACGATGAACTTAGAAAAGCCACAGATGCACTAATGTCACATTAAAATGTCAAGTGTAACATTGTTCTCATGATGAATAAAGGAAATGCACATACATTTCATTTAGATTTCACAGCAGGTGAGGATTCTGTGCAGCTCAGGATTCTTATTTGAATGTTGAAATGATTCATTTTTTAATAAAAGTTCCTCAAATGATAGTTTAACCCGTAATTTTAAATTACTGAGGTAAAGTTGGTTTTATTTTCGCACATTCTTTCTCTTAATAATATAATTATATAATAATATAATCTTTGCTAATTCTAAATAGGGAAATCATATTTGCATCCAATGACTATCAAAGTTCAACATTGTTCACAGTCAGTGTTGTTTAGAAGTCATACTTCGAATATTCGAATATTCAAAGTAGCATGGTAAACAATATAGGGATCGTGTCGCAAGTTGTCACTGTTCAAAAATGAAGGGATGTGCGAATATAAAACTAACTTTACCACATTTTTAGTTCAATAGGCAAGTGCAGTAGGTAATAATCCAAGACGGTCTGAATTTGTGAGATGGATCAGATGAATTTGTGAGATGGATTGTGCAGCTTTACTGCTGGAGAAAGTGTAAAGGAATCTTGGATCATGTGTGCCTTTCATAACCACGTATAGCCTTGACACCCACTGATTTAAGAGGCCGACATTTCATCAGTTTGCAGAAATATCGTAGAAATGAATGAGTTGTGTCCTACCTGCAAAAATTGTCAGTGATTTCTCTAATAAAACAGTATTTTTGTTCCTAAAAATTTTCTAAAAATGGGTCAATCCCCAAAAAGAATATTATCTGATACTGTTTATTTCTAAAATAATAATAATAATTATAATAATAATAATAAACCTTTCTGTATAGGGAAACCTCTCCTCTATTGACATCCATTTAAAAATGTCTTCTGCAATGCTGCACTACTTTCTTTAGTAAATGCAGTGAGGGGAGAAATAAAGCTTTTTAAAGCTTCGAAACAATTGAACCAGTTGCTTCCCTAAATAATTCACTGTTTTGAAAGATTCAAACCACATGCTAGGGACACCTGCTGGTCAAAACCATGTAAATGCAACAAATTAAATTGGCTTGTTCAAACACACCACAAACACTAAATTGAAAGTACATCCTATCAAATGCACTTCGCTCATAATCTAATATCATTAAGTGTATCAAGTGTCTGCGTAATATGCATTTTTAAAAATATTTCATTAAATGTATTAATATTATGATTTTGTTAATCGATGTCTACAAACTCATTACACAGGTCGCCCCCCTAGTGGAGAAATACTGAATTTTTAAAACTTTTTGATTAGGGCTGCACAATATTAGAAAAATCTAGCAATGCGATATTTCGTTATTCTGCTATATAAATACAATTTCACCAGATGTATAAAATATAATAAACAAAATTAAATCATGGATAAATACAATAAAGAAAAGTTGCAACTGAAACAAACAGTGTTTTATTGTTTTTCAAGTCTAACAGTATTCAGGTACAGTAATTACATAAATACATGAATAACAAAAATAAAATTAATTGAAATGAATCGTTATTAAAGTTACTAATGGTACAGATTCTTAAACCTGAATGCTTTTAAAATCCTTATGCTGTCACAAGCCTCAAAAATACATGCAAATGATCAATTATAATATGGCAAATCCTGCGACTTGACTAGTGGGAGTGATCATGTTGCGATACACAAACGATATACTGTGCAGCCCTAGTTTTGAAAAAGTAATGACATAACGAAGCCCTGTTTACTAAAATCATGTGACCTTGCTAATTTGATACTCTACCACTGATTTTTACTATGGAGACATGTTAATACGCTCCTGTCACTTCGGTGGGCGGGGAAAACAGCACTTCTACCTCACGTTGCGGTGGGCCCCAAAATCATGAGGATTTGGATCCTATTTAAACATCAGGAAATAAAGAAAGAGAATTTTCGTGTTTATTTTACTCCAATATGACAGTGGACACACTATACCTGCACACAGTTCTGTCCAAACAGTTTCCAAAAGTTGATTTTGCATCATACAGTGCATCCGGAAAGTATTCATAGCGCTTCACTTTTTCCACATTTTTTTATGTTACAGCCTTATTCCAAAATGGATTAAATTCATTTATTTCCTCAAAATTCTACACACAATACCCCATAATGACAATGTGAAATTGTTGCAAATTTATTAAAAATAAACAAACCTGAAAAATCACATGTACATAAGTACATGTACTTTGTTGATGCACGCTTGGCACACCTGTCTTTGGGAATTTTTGCCCATTCCTCTTTGCAGTACCTCTCAAGCTCTGTCAGGTTGGATGGGAAGCGACGGTGTACAGCCATTTTCAGATCTCTCTAGAAATGTTCAGTAGGATTTAGGTCTGGGCTCTGGCTGGGATGTCACTCAAGGACATTCACTGAGTTGTTGTGAAGCCACTCCATTGATATTTTGGCGGTGTGCTTTGGGTCATTGTCCTGCTGGAAGATGATGGAAGATGACGTCGCCCCAGTCTGAGGTCAAGAGCACTCTGAAGCAGGTTTTCATTCAGAATGTCTCTGTACATTGCTGCATTCATCTTTCCCTCTATCCTGACTAGTCTTCCAGTTCCTGCTGCTGAAAAACATCCCCACAGCATGATGCTGCCACCACCATGCTTCACTGTAGGGATGGTATTAGCCTAGTGATGAGCGGTGCCTGGTTTTCTCCAAACGTAACACCTGGCATTCACTCCAAAGAGTTCAATTTTAGTCTCATCAGACCAGAGAATTTTGTTTCAGATGCCTTTTGGCAAATTCCAGGCGGGTGGCTATGTGCCCTTTATTAAGGAGCGGCTTCTGTCTGGCCACTCTACCATCAGGCCTGATTGGTGGATTGCTGCACAGATGAATGTTCAGTTAGAATGTTCAGTTCTAAATCTGTTAATAAACATTCTTATAATATCAAATTTGACTTTGAATTTAACTGAACATTGTACAACATTTTTCTCAGAAAACATATTTCTAAAGGTGCCATTGACTTGAAATTTTCACCAGATGTTGATAGCAACCAAAGAAATCCATATATGCAAAGAAAACAATTAGTTAAAGCTAATTAGTTTACAAATGAATTTATGTGTAATAAAATTTAATGACACAGGATAAAAGTATTGAACACATGAAGAAAGGGAGGTGTAGAAAGGCAGTGAAAGCCCAGACAGCAGCTGAAATCTCTCAGTAGTTCTTCAGCAACCCTCTGCCCTTCATCTTTGTAAATTAATATTAGCTGCTTCAGTCCAACATCTACATGTAGCAGGATGATGAAGATGAAACCAGGGTGGACATTTCAGTAAGACAATGATCCAAAACACAGTCAAGGAAACTCTCAAATGCTTTCAGAGAAAGAAAATCAAGCTGTAGAATGGCCCAGCCAATCACCTGACTTGAATCCAATAGAAAATACAAAATAAAGATCAGATTTGATAGACGAGACCCACAGAACCATCACGATTTTTACACTCTGTTGAAGTCTGTGAAAAAAATCACACCTATTACTTCGTAGTATCAACACAGTAACTTTGAAATACCTTCACCATTTTGATTGTGTACATATGACTTTTCTCATTACAGGCCGCTTCTCAGACTCACACGAAATCTCAGAGCTAGGTAGGTTTCACTGTTTTATATTTGTTTTATCTGAGAGCAGTCCTTCTTTGAACTCTTCTCAAATTATAATTCTCACTTTTGATTCACAGTCTACTCGGCATCTAACCTGTTAGTGCTGCTGAATGATGGTATCTTGAGGAAGAATCTGTCTCGGACATTGCCTATGGTAATGGATTTCCCTTTAAATGAATATATATTACTTTGAATGTTTTGTTCTCTGAGGTAGTTCTACAGTCTTTTTGTCTTATCATCCACCTCCTCGCTTATTTGGAAAGCAAACTTCCAGTCGTTCACATGAAAAGACTTCCTTTTAGTGCCGTTTTAAGTGCTCCTTTTGAACTAGAGAGCAAGTTTTGAGTTCTGATGAATGCCTTGTGTTTTCACGGTTCATCTTTTATCTATCAAAAGCCCATTGATCTCTCATAAAATAGCCATTTTATGATAGTTTCTTCTTGCTTAATCATCACACTTGGATAAGGGACCGGTATGTGCATGTGCCGTTGGCATGGCAACCACCATAAAGTTATCTAGGAAATGATTGTTTTTTTTTTTTTTTTTTTTTTTTTTTTTTTTTATATTGTCAAACTTTAGCACAGTCTGTTCTGCTTCAAGAGAGAAGATTCAAAGTTGTGGCAGGCTTCATATGCTTTTAAAATCACAGTCTTCTACCTTTTTTACCTTTTTTTTTTTTAAGACTGCACATTGTTAAAGAATATATTTCCCAAGTCTTTTGCCCCAACTCTGCCACTGTTCAGTAATAGACTTGTTGATAAACACTGTTTCGCCCCGCTGATGACAGCCTCAAAATGACTAAATTGGGCAGCCTGTAAAAAAACCCATCTGACCCCTTCAAACAAACACACTCATCTTTTGGAGAAAACACAGTCTACAAACATCCTTCATAGTTTTTTCCCTTTGTTTGTTCTTGTGAGATATATTTATCTTTGTAGGTTCCATTGCCAGCGCACAATAATAAACACATTTACAGACAAAGGGTAATTTCGGAGTTGCTCAGCCGGGATAGGATGGAGAAGCTTGTGTTTAGAGTCATGGGCATCCGAGCTTTGACTTTAACGGATCTCTTCAAAGGCACTTTGACTTTAAATTGACTTTGTGATTGTTCGGCTAGTCTTCAGTTGGATTAAATGGCAGAAAACCCAACCATCATAGCGTCTACATTAACGTCTACACCTACCAGAACCCTAAACCCAACCATC
>CAIGQV010019081.1:9231552-9245160 GCA_903798115.1 Danio jaintianensis | reverse complement strand
GTTTTTTCATTTAGTTTTGTTTTCGTTTTTGTTTTGTTTGCGTTTTGTTTTCATTTAGTTTTTTGTTTTGTTCTTTTTGTTTTGTTTTTTGTTTAGTTTTTTCATTTAGTTTTGTTTTCGTTTTTGTTTTGTTTTTTCATTTAGTTTTGTTTTCATTTTTGTTTAGTTTTTATTTGGTTTTTGGTCTTTGTTTTGTTTTTTCATTTAGTTTTCTTTTTGTTTTCGTTTAGTTTTTTTAGTTTTTTGTTTTGATTTGTTCATCTACAAACCATCAAAAGAAACTTAATGCTAATGAGAAATATTTTATTTGCAAATAATTTTTTCTGGATTTACAATTTAAAGTTATGCGTTTATTTTAACAAGCATTATTTTTGTTTTGTTTAGCAAACTTCTGATAACATATTTCAAATGTTGTCATGACGGCATAAAATGAGAGTTGGTCAAAATAACAATAAAGTGCCTTGTTTAAAAAAATTTCTCCACACAATATCAAAGTTTTTACTTTTAGAAGAGTTTTTTTTTTAAATCACAAAATTGGTGTAAAACGCCTGAGTTTTAATCACAATAACAACATTTATTTATTTGCCCAGTTGTCATTTTCTGCAACAAAAAAAGTGCTATAAATGACAATTATTTTTTTGAAATTTAGAAGAAACATTGTAATACCATAAAAGAATATAACAAATAGTAATATTTAAATTGTGTATTAAATTATGAATTAATAATATGAAATAACATTTAAACAAATATTACCCAAACCCATACTTAATGAATCAAGCACACACACACAGACACACACAGACACACACACACACACACACACACACACACCTAATGACAAGAGCACACAACAAAATTACAAACAAAAATCTAAAATAACACTGTCTTTATAGATAGCTGGTAAATTGAAAAAAAATGGTGGTCATTCTTGTAATAGTGTCCATTATTTATCCTTTATCCAAGTGTACAAAAATGCTTCTATACCATTAGAAATGTGTATATGTACATTAGCATTTTATTCTAGCACTATCATATGGTTCTGTACCATTAGAAATGTGTATGTGTACATTTGTTGTTGTTTTTTCTAGCACCATCATTACAGTCTCGTCTCTGGGGTCTCCCTCGAAAAAAGAAAGTAAGCAGGAATCAGGAAGAGGAGCTTCACTCCAGCCCGACTCCTTTGGGTCTGCAGGAAACCATTGCAGAGTCTCTGTACATCGCAAGACCGCTTCTGCACCGTATCCTTGCTAAGTGTTTTTTATGACAGTTTCATAACAATATCAGTGCAATATTAACCCAGAGGTGTTGAAACAATCTCAGGGGTGTAGGAACATCAATAAGTTGAAGTCATGTTGTTTTATTACATTTTTACCTCTTGCATGTTCTGTCCACTACTGTTGTGTGACCGGCTACACATTGTTTTTCTTCATAGCATAACCAAGTATTTCCAAGAAAACAAGACGCTTTAATGTAGTAATTCTCACTTGTTTTGACTTTAAGGCTGCTTCTTTCTGTCCCAAACAATATTTAAAGGCCAACACTTGTAGTTTCTGTAAATGATGTTTCATGACTGCAGAAGTGCTTGTGTTTTACAAGGTTGCCGCTCTTTTTAATTTGCATTTGCATGACTTTTGGTCATTTACTGGATGATAATTTTGAATATAAAAACTTAGAGCTTGGCATGTAAGAAAGAAAGAAAGAAAGAAAGAAAGAAATGCTCATTTTAATATTGCCCATGAAGATATTTCATGTCTAAAAAAAAATACCATTTTTGAAATTGGGCTAACACATTTATCTCTTTTTTTCCAGAGGGAACTTTGGTTCTTCAAAGACAAATTTGAGCTGGTGAATTAAAATAAGAAATATCTGTTATTATGATAATCTTAAAAATCTGTCGGTGCAATAGCCCTGTGTTTAGTGCACCGACATAGGGTGCGGCTCCGGGTGTCCCGAGTTCGAATCACGGCTTGTGGACCTTTCCCAATCCTACCCTCCTCTCTCTCCCACTTCACTTCTTGTCAACCTACTGTCCTGTCAAATAAAGGCAAAAATGCCAAAAATAAATCTTAAAAAAAACATAATATTAATCCTAATAATTATAATAATCTTATCTGTGATCATTAATATCTTAATTTTTAGTTTAACATGAAAGTACACTCAAAAAAGTGCTGTTTGCTCAAACTACTTATGTAAAATGAGCTGAAACAACACAATTCTTGACTCTTTTGGGACAACTTAATAGTTTTTTGAGCAATCATTGTAAAATAAATTTGTAAAATCTAATAAGTTAACTTAATTTCTTCATGTTGTCCCAATACAAATTGATTGTGTAGAACCCAGCATTTTTTACAGTGTAATATGAATATGAAAAAAATATCTATAATAATATAAGCTTCATCACATGCTGAACATGCTTAAAATAAAACTAGTTTAAATAAGCAGCATCATGAAATACACAGTAAGGAATGTTAGGTAACACTCAATTGATTTGTGTTGGGACAACATGATGGAATTAAGTTAGCTCATTAGTATTTACAAATACAATAAGTTGACTGAACATAAAACATTTAAGTTTTCCCAAAACAAACTCTAGAATTGTGTTGATTCTGCTCATTTTAAATAAGTAGTTTGAACAAACAGCAAATGTATTTTTTGTGTGTATAGAATTAATTTATAATTACTTTTAAACTTATTTATTTATTTTCATTTTTTTATGGATCAATCCAACAAGATTTGTATGGTTTATTCTTACATTTTATATTTGTATTGCATCACGAGCTAGTTGACAATACTCAGCTCAAGTTTGATTGCAAGATTGATCAGGAAATTGATATATTTATTTATTTAGTTATTTTCTTTTTGCTGTGGTGATGAAATTGTGTGAATATGTTTTGACAGTTTTTCATCCTCCATCCTTAACATTTGTAAGTGGCCAGTCTTGGGATTTACGGAAAACATTCCTGGAAACCTTGGATCCTCTCTGGTCTCTTAGAGATAACCAGGTGCAGACTGCATTGCATCCCTCTCTCTTTCTCTCTCTCTCTCTCTCTCTATAAAATGCATTTTAGTTATGTATAAAATATGTACTACGCTCAAATCATTAAATTAATAAAATATATAAGAAAAAAATTACAGAAAAGGAAAAAAGCTGACAATATCTCTAATATTGATTATAATAATTAATAAGTCAAAACTCTGTAGATTAAATAAATTAGGCAAATTAATTCTGTTGATTAACAATATCTTATGTTGTGTACATATATTTAGCAGCTAGATTTGGATCTTTCTCTCTATCTTAAACTCTCTCTCTTAATATCTCTCTCAAGTCAATTCAATTCAATAGATCTTTATTGGCATAACTGTCAAATATACCACAATGTTGCCAAAGCAATAACAATAAGCATACCATAGATACAACATATTGATGAAAGGAAAAAATAAATAAGTGAAGTTTATTTATAAACTAATTTCGAGAGGATCACATGCTTATGATTGTTCTCAGCTGGTCCCGCATCAGCTCATGATTAATTCTCCAATCAGATGATTCCTAACTCACTATAAATAACCAGAGTTTTCTAATCTCAATATCTTCGTCTTGAAGAATCTCCCCCTTCACACCCCTACTCCCCCTCCTTTCCAGATGGGTGACACGGCGGCCCAGTGATTAGCACTGTTGCCTCACAGCAAGAATGTCTCCGGTTAAAGTCCCTTCTAAACCAGTTGACATTTCTGTGCGGAGTTTGCTCGTTCTCCCCGTGCTCGCGTGGGTTTTCCCCGGGTTCTCTGGTTTCCTCCCACAGTCCAAAATCATGCAACCGAAGTAAATTGGACACACCAAATTGATACCATAGCCAAGCTCTTAGCGAGTACACCTCTTCTCAGCCATCCTATATCTGTCATTAGCCAGAAATAAGTCGGGGGGAGTTCATAGAGATCTACCTGAGCTCAAACTCCCCTCTCGCCCTGCAAACGGGATTGAGCCCAGGGCTCGAGGATCTCATAAGCTCAGGGCTGTCTCCCAGGACAGCATGCCAAACAAGTTTTATTATCAATCATCAGCTAAGTGTGAACTCTTGAAATAACACAAACTTATATAATCATATTATACACGTTATTACAATAAAAAAGTAATTTAACTCAATTCACAATTGCTTTATTGGCTTGACTGTAAATAATAATATTGCCAAAGCTTGAAATATGTGGACAAATGTAAAGATATAATAAAAATATCAAAATAAAAGAATAGAAACAAAATGTCATAACATAATACATTTACATAATTCTCTCTCTCAAATTCCATCCACTTTATTGGCATGATATACAGTACATGGATACATATTGCATATTGAGTACATAGCAGGGGAAAAACAGTCAATATAAATAAAAGTAGTTAAAACAATATTGATGAAACTAATAACAACAACAACAATAATAATATATAATAAATAGAAAGCAATATACAGTATACATATAAAACAATAAAATACATATATATTTATATAAAACATAATACAGATGTGATCTCTCTCTCACACTCTCTCAGAGCTGTCTTTTTCAATCTGTCTGTGATGGTTTATAGTTCAATGTGCTGCTGTTTCCTGTCCAGTTTTAGTTTGTTGAGTGACATGAAGGCGCTGAACCGAAGAGAGCGGGCCGAGATGAGGAGACGGGCCTTCCTTTTGCTCTACTACCTGCTCCGCTCCCCCTTCTATGACCGATACTCTGAGTCAGTGTCTATTTTATTACATACACTCTTGTTCTGTCTTGTCTAGTGTTCTTAAAGGGTTAGTTCACCAAAAAATGAAAATTGGTTATTAATTACTCACCCTCATGTCAATCCAATCCCCTAAAACCTTCGTTTATCTTCAGAACACAAATTGAGATATTTTAGATGAAATCCTGGAGCTCTCTGAGTCCATAGACTGCAATGGTCATTAGATGTGATTTCAGCAGTGGTGGAAAGAGTATTGAAAAGTCATACTCAAGTAAAAGTATCATTACTTGCCCAAAAATGTAGTGCAAGTAGAGTAAAGTATCTGTTGTAAATATTACTCAACGTATGAGTAAAACGTGGTTCTTTTAAAAGTACTCAAGAGTAGTGAGTATTATGCTTTGAAAGGCTGATGCGTTTACATTCAATTTGTGCATGTGTGTGTGAAAACGTAACATTCTGTAGTTCATTCATTCATTCATTTTCATCCGCTTTTCCGGGGCCGGGTCGCGGGGGCAGCAGTCTTAGGAGAGAACCCCAGACTTCCCTCTCCCCAGACACTTCCTCCAGCTCCTCCTGGGGGATCCCGAGGCGTTCCCAGGCCAGCCGAGAGACATAGTCCCTCCAGCGTGTCCTGGGTCTTCCCCGAGGCCTCCTCCCGGTGGGACATGCCTGGAACACCTCCCTAGGTAGGCGTCCAGGAGGCATCCGAAACAGATGCCCGAGCCACCTCAGCTGACTTCTCTCGATGTGGAGGAGCAGCGGCTCTACTCCGAGCTCCTCCCGGGTGACAGAGCTCCTCACCCTATCTATAAGGGTGCGCCCTGCCACCCTGCGAAGGAAACTCATTTCGGTCGCTTGTATCCGAGATCTTGTCCTTTCGGTCATGACCCAAAGCTCATGACCATAGGTGAGAGTAGGAACGTAGATAGACCGGTAAATCGAGAGCTTTGCCTTTCGGCTCAGCTCTTTCTTCACCACAACGGACCGGTACATCGACCGCATTACTGCTGCCGCTGCACCAATCCGCCTGTCAATCTCACGTTCCATCCTTCCCTCACTCGTGAACAAAACCCCAAGATACTTGAACTCCTCCACCTGGGGTAAGGACTTTCCTCCAACCTGGAGATGGCAAACCACCTTTTTCCGGTGGAGCACCATGGCCTCGGACTTGGAGGTGCTGATTCTCATCCCAGCCGCGTCACACTCGGTAGCAAACCGCCCCAGTGCATGCTGAAGGTCCATGTTCGATGAAGCCAACAGAACAACATCGTCTGCAAATAACAGAGATGAGATCCTGTGGTCCCCGAACCAGACCCCCTCCAGCCCAAGGCTGCGCCTTGAAATTCTGTCCATAAAAATTATGAACAGAATTGGTGACAAAGGGCAGCCCTGCCGGAGTCCAACATGCACTGGAAACAAGTTTGACTTATTGCCGGCAATGCGAACCAAACTCCTACTCTGTTCATACAGGGACGAGACAGCCCTTAACAGAGCGCCTCTGACCCCATACTCCCAGAGCACCCCCCACAGAATGCCACGAGGGACACGGTCGAATGCCTTCTCCAGGTCCACAAAACACAAGTGGACTGGTTGGGCATACTCCCATGAACCCTCGAGCACCCTGGTGAGGGTATAGAGCTGGTCCAGTGTACCACGGCCCGGACGAAAACCACATTGTTCCTCCTGAATCCCAGGTTCAACCACCGGCCGGATCCTCCTCTCCAATACCCTGGCATAGACTTTCCCAGGGAGGCTGAGGAGTGTGATCCCCCTATAGTTGGAGCACACCCTCCGGTCCCCCTTCTTAAAAATGGGAACCACCACCCCAGTTGCCCAGTCCAGAGGTACTGTCCCCGACCTCCATGCGATATTGTAGAGACATGTCAGCCAAGACAGCCCAGCAACATCCAGAGACCTAAGATACACAGGGTGGACCCACCCATCACCCAAGCTGAAGTCACTGAGGTAGTTTGCAAGCTCCGCAGTGGCAAAGCAGCGGGGGTGGATGAGATTCACATTCTGTAGTGCATTTAGTTATTTTAAGGCGATTTGGCAATTTCAATCATCATACAGTAAACATCCTTCATCTTCTCATCAGTGTCATGCAGTCTAAACTGTCTCTCGGTCATTGTGTGTAACAATTTTGGACATCTTGGTCACTTGCTTCCAAACGGTTTGCTGCATTTATAAAGTGCCCATGTCTTGAGGTTGTTCACTAGCATGCAATTTATTTCCTATGTGCGATTTGGTTGGACAGGAATCACACCACCTTATACACATCTGGACTTTTGTGGTTTAAATAATCCTATAAAGCTCCAAGAACACTTTTAAGTACCGAAAAAACCCTGTGAAAATGACTTTATTTGGCAATGTCTTCCGTATCAGATTATGGAGTGTGTTTACTACTGGCAATATGGCACTTGCGTGTTGCGTTGTTTACCCTAATAACAATACAATGTATTAATAGTAAACACTCCCTGACCTGAAAGGGAATAGAAGATGTAGGTCAATACAAACTCTTATTTACAGGTTGTTTTGGTGCACAAAAGTGTTCTTGGAGCTTCGTATGATTATAGTTGAGCCACTGAAGTCACGTGGAATGTTTTTGATCCCTTTTCTGGACATACTCGGGATTGTTGCTGTCTATGGAGGATGAGAGAGTTCTTGGATTTCATTTAAAATACCTTAATTTGTGTTCTGAATATTAACGAAGGTCTCTGGGGTTTTGGAACGACGTGAAGGTGAGTAATTAACAAAAGAATTTGAATTTTTGGGTGAACTAATTTAAGCTCAAAGGGGTCCTGTTATGGCCTTTTTACAAGTTTCAGCGTCTTTTGCTGTGTCTTTTGCAACAACTGTTAATACAGACAAGGTTATGTCAAAAGCTCACAAGAAACAGATTCACATATTCGGTAACACTTTGGTTTAGGTTACAATTCATGCTACACTCTCAGAAATAAAGGTACAAAATCGATCACTGAGACGGTACATTTTTGTTCCTAACAGGTCTTTAATATAAGGTATATATTAATAAATAAAAAGTACAAATGTGTACCTCAGATACCTTAAAAGTACAAAAGTATACCCTAAAGGTACTAATGTCCACCTGTATGGTACAAAGGTGTACTATTTGAAAAAGTACCACCCCAGTGACAGGATTTGTACCTTTATTTATGAGTGTGTATTAACTACTGGCTTTATTACCTGCCTAATATTTAGATATTAACTGTTTGTTAGTAGTTGTAAAGTATGATCTTATTCTGCATTTCTAATCCTACCCAAAACCTAAACCCAACTTCTACCTTAATAACTATTACTAAATAGCTAGTTAGGTTATTAAGCTAGTACTGTTAGTTAATGGTTTGTTAATACTGTGAATTGTGACCTTAACTAAAGTGTTACCACATATTCTGTATTCTCTATCACAGTTATTTATGTTAATGTAAATAGAAACTGCATTCATGTCTGTATAAATGGCCCAAATTTATTTCTATTTTTAATATTATTACATTTATGTTCCCAAAAGAAAATTTGGGACAAAGGAGGTGTTTGAGAAAGTTTAAACCGTGCATACTGATGTTCAGTAAAACTCCCTTTGGAGTGATTTTGTGCTTTGTAACTTTTTTTTTTCATGTTCAAATAGCAGTATTAAACACTAAAGTGTAAAAAGCACGATGTGAGCCTTTTAACTAGCACTTTTGAAGGAAACCTTTTTGCTTCAAAATGACCAGAACACAACATTAATGGATGAATTAAAAAAAAAAAAAAGAAAAAACACAGAACATTGCACTATAGAAATAGAAAACAGCAGTTCATAGATTCAGCTGTTAAAATAGCTTTTTCTAACTAGGTCATTTAAAAGTTACAGTAACAGTCAGTTACGCATTTAAAATGATAATGTTTGTACTAATATTAATGTATTTGTAATTTTATTAATCATTTAAAATTCTTGAGTCAGTGTTACGGGTGGCGCAGTGGGTAGCGCTGTCGCCTCACAGCAAGAAGGTCGCTGGTTCGAGCCTCGGCTGGGTCAGTTGGCATTTCTGTGTGGAGTTTGCATGTTCTCCCCGTGTTCGCGTGGGTTTCCTCCGGGTGCTCCGGTTTCCACCACAAGTCCAAAGACATGCGCTATAGGTGAATTGGGTAAGCTAAATTGTCCTTAGTGTATAAGTGTGGGTGTTTCCCAGTGATGGGTTGCAGCTGGAAGGACATCCACTGTAAAACATATGCTGAATAAGTTGGCAGTTCATTCCACTGTGGCGACCCCAGATTAATAAAGGGACTAAGCCGAAAAGAAAATGAATGAATGAATGAATGAGTCAGTGTTTCCCTTATTGCATCTATTGCAAGCATACACATATGGCTCTCAAATTCTGACCCACACTTTTTACCTGCTGCACAATAACATCTGATATTTGTCGCTCCCAATTACAAATTTTTCTAGGTGAAAACATGGTAGATCCACTACTAAAATTCCTTCAAATGTAGAAAAATGGGGTGGCAAGGTGGCTCAGTGGTTAGCACTGTCGCCTCACAGCAAGAAGGTCGCTGGTTCGAGACCTGGCTGGACCAGTTGGCATTTCTGTGTGGAGTTTGCATGTTCTCCCCGTGTTGGCATGGGTTTCCTCCAGGTGCTCCGGTTTCCCCCAAAGTCCAAAGACATGCGCTATTGACCTTATTCTTTAATGCGGAAGTGCGCTCGTTTTTGCGATTGTTTTAGAACTTCCGATTCAGTCGCCTATGGGAGAAATGACTAGGAATACTAAACGGCAGAAAACGGTCAAACAAGTTGCTCTACAAACAAGTGTTTGCATGACTATACAGACAAAGTAGAATAATATAATAAGAAAATATCAGTTTGCAACACCAAGCAGCAGAACGAGCCGTTTTTAACGTCTAAAAATGAATGGAAGTGAATGAGACCGGAAGTCCCGAGCCAAAAAGATTCAAATGGCTGCGCCCGCTCGTACGTGAAGAATAAGGTGAATAGGTGAAGTGGGTAAACAAAATTGGCCGTAGTGTATGAGTGTTCCCAGTGCCCAGTTGTGGCTGGAAGGGCATCCGCTGCATAAAACATATGCCGGAGTTGGTGGTTCATTCCGCTGTGGTGACCTCTGAAATAGAGACTAAGTCAAAGAAATGAATGAATGATTGAATTTAGAAAAATGAAGATTACATTATTTCTGAGTAAATCAAGTGTTCATAAACTGTTCTCTAGTTTTGATCTCCCCTATACTAGGGCTGCACAATATATCGTTTCAGCCTTGATATCGCAATGTGTGAAACTGCAATAGTCACATCGCAGGATGTCAAGCTATTTTAAGTCAATTTGGACAAATAGAAACCATTTGGACAAAAGAAATAATTAAGTTTGGCAAATTAATTGTGTTTATATATATATATACACTGAAGTTATTTTACATTTGAATATTGAATTTCTGTACCTCAATATACCGTTAGACTTACTTTGTTTATTTTTAATCTTTGTTCTACTATTTTCATCTGTGCTTTAATTAATTTATTTATTTATTAAATTTTTTTGCACATTTTATGCAGATGCACTCCCCTAAAAAATCATCCCAATAAATCTTTCCAGATAGTGTCATCTTGTGATATTATATCCATATCGCAATATACAGTTGAAGTCAGAATTATTAGCCCTCCTGAATTATTAGCCCCCCTGTATATTCTCCAATTCATTCCCCAATTCCTGTTTAACGGAAAGATAATTTTTTTTCAACACATTTCTAAACATGATAGTTTTAATAACTGATTTCTAATAACTGATTTCTTTTATCTTTGCCATGATGACAGTACATAATATTTGACTAGATATTTTTCAGGATGCTAGTATTCAGCTTAAAATGACATTTAAAGGCTTAACTAGGTTAATTAGGTAAGTTAGGGTAATTAGGCAAGTCATTGTATAACGATGGTTTGTTCTGTAGACAATCAGAAGAATAAAAATTGCTTAAGAGGGCTAATAATATTGACCTTAAAATGTTTTTAAAAAAATTTAAAACTGCTTTTATTCTAGCCGAAATAAAACAAATAAGACTTTCTCCAGAAGAAAAAATATTATCGGAAATACTGTGAAAAATTCCTTGCTCTGTTAAACATCATTTAGGAAAAAAAATTCACTGGAGGGCTAATAAACTGTATATCGCAGAAAATCTATATATTGTAATGTCATTTTTTCCAATATCGTGCACCCCTATACTGCAAAATAATGGTGGCTTTGTGTTTCCAGATCTAATGTCTTTTTCAACCCTCACAGGATGAAGATCCTCTTCCTCCTCCGCTTTTTGGCAGATTACGTTCCCGGAGTTGGTTTGGTCGCGCGTAAGTGATGTATCCATCTCACCCAAACGGATGTTCAATGCTGTTACACTAAAAGCTCTGAGATATGTGCTGACTGGGTTTCTTTTCCTGTCCTCTCAGGTCCTCTGATGGAGTACTTGCCCATTTGGCAGAAGATCTACTTTTACAACTGGGGCTGACGTCGAAGTGAATCTTTCACAGGTCAACGGCGGCAAAAAAATGTTAGTATAAGGAAAGTCATTTTGGGGATACTACAGCTACAAGAGGACTCGAATCACACCTGTGCCAGAAAATCTCCACGTTTGTTGAGTAACAGAAAATCTGGATAATGATTTTCTGATTGCTGCTTTTCTCTTTTAGCTTTCGTGTAATTTTATGCATCTGAGCCACAGTTTTTTGTGCATATTATAAACACCTGTTATTAAAATGGCTTGGAAAACTTCAAGTTATATATCCCTCAATATGAATGCCTTCATTTTAATTTAGATGTACATTTGCAGGGAATAGTTTTATTAAACAATGATAATTGACTGACAGGATTTATTGTTTTGTTTGTGTTTGCTTAATTTTTTTAAAGTTTTGTCACATATGGGATAAAGCTAAATCTGTAACTCCATAAATATACATGAAATATAAGGTCCCGTCTTTTCACAAGACTCAAATGAGAATTTTGTACTTAATCCATGTTTGTTTTTTTTCACTGTGTGAAATAAAGTCATTCGAGTCTCTGTTTGAAAATCCATGATTAATTTGATTGAAAGACCTGAAGCAAAACTGAACTGTTTCGCATGACTGTTTTGAAAAGTGTGAAATTGTATAACTGGTTTTGTATATACCTCTATGCATTTAATAAATCTTTAAATAATAAGAGTCCTCATGCCTTGGTTGTTTTCCATCAGAGACCACAATTTATACTGCTGCTAAGAGCTACTCATACACATACAGTGAGGGAAATAAGTATTGAACACGTCACCATTTTTCTCTGAAAACATATTTCTAAAGGTGCTGTTGACTTGAAATTTTCCCCGGATGTTGGTAATGACCAAAGAAACCCATATATGCAAAGAAAAACAAATCTGATTAGTTTAGAAATGAAGTTATATGTAATTGAAATGACACAGGAAAAAATAGTATTGAACACATGAAGAAAGTCAGGTGTAGAACGGCAGTGAAAGCCCAGACAGCAGCTGAAATCTCTCAGTAGTTATTCAGCAACCCTCTGCTCTTCGTAATTGTAAATGAATATGAGCTGCTTCAGTCCAACATCTACATTAGCAGGAGGATGAAGATGAAACCAGGGTGGACATTTCAGCAAGACAATGATCCAAAACACAGCCAAGGAAACTGTCAAATGCTTTCAGAGAAAGAAAATCAAGCTGTAGAATGGCCCGGCCAATCACCTGACTTGAATCCAATAGAAAATACAAAATAAAGATCAGATTTGATAGACGAGACCCACAGAACCATCACGATTTTTACACTCTGTTGAAGTCTCTGAAAAACACACCTGAGCAGTGCATGTGACTTCATTCTCCATATGAGAGGCGTCTTTAAGCTGCCATCACCAAAATAAAAGCCTTTTATATAAAGTATTAAATACATTCCAGTAGTTCAGTACTTTCTCCTTGTGTCATTCCATTGTTATTACACACAACTCATTTTTCAGATTTCTTTTATGTGATTTATTTTTATGTATTGTTTGAGTTTTTAACCAAAATCTGGTTCAATGCCATGTCAACAGCTCCTTTAGAAATATTACTCCCAGGAAAAAACATGACGTGTTGAATAGCCTACTTACTTTCCCCGCTGTACATACCTACACATTTTCGTTTGTCTTTTCAAATCAATGTATGAATTAAACATAAACATGGTGTATGTCCTCCAGATTCGTGAAGTCCCACAACAATCCAGAACTACAGTATCAGCAATGCTACGGACTTCCTGAAGAAGGCAAAAAGTGTCCTTATGGACCGCAGAGATTGGAGCAGCCATGCTATCTGTTATACGTCTCTCTGGGGTTAAAGAGATCTCTCAAGAATTGCGCCCCTAGATATTTACTAGTTTCCCTCCGGCAGTCTATCTATCTCTTTAGCTTTCTTCAGTTCATGCTGTGTGCTTATCCTCTGGGATTTATCTGGGGTTTTTGTAAGACTGCGCATGATATAGTCATGTACTCAACCGCAATTAGCGTATTAAATTCTAAAGCCTTTTCAGCGCCAGCAAATTACCTTCTTCCACGCTGTGAAGCGATCGATATCTCAATCGATTTAAAAACAATTAAACCTTTATAGAGTTTGTTAATCACGCCTAGAATTGATTTCCTGATAACATGAATTTGTTTTGTGGTGTCCCTTATAAATTATTTTATTGACACAAATGAATATGTGTAAAGTAACACGCAGGCTTTGTCAGGTAGGCCTATATTAATAGCTGAATTTGCCAAAAAATTTGATATCAAAAATCAGCAATTTACCTAAGCTGATGTTCTTATCTATCTATCTATCTATCTATCTATCTATCTATCTATCTATCTATCTATCTATCTATCTATCTATCTATCTATCTATCTATCT
>CAIGQV010019081.1:9213946-9230715 GCA_903798115.1 Danio jaintianensis | reverse complement strand
TTATGTCTGTCTATCTCTGCCTGTCTATCTGGCTTTTCTACATTGCTATCTATCTGTCCATTCATTCATTTATCCGTCTGCCCATCAATCATGTCTATCCACACATCTGTCCATCAATCATGTCTGTCTGTCTGTCTGTCTATTGTTTGCCCACTTGTTTCTTTGTTAATTTATTAATTTGCATACTGTATTTTAATAATTTTCAGTAAAACGCGTATATCCAACTGCCATTTGTCACTTGCTAATGTCATTTAGGCCTATCTGTTTACTTTATTTAATATATTTTATTAGCTTTTATTAAATAAATACTAGTTATATTTCATATACTACGTTTAAAAACAAGTATTGTGTATATATAATATGGAAATGAGTTATTTGATGTTGAATATTACTACTGCACTGAAATATTAATAGACGAGACTTAGGCTATATTAAACTATATATTCTATGTAACATTATGTTGCAAGGAAAGCACTTGTATATAATTTGTAAATCATCTTAAAATGTGTCTTGCTTTTATTTTTAACTGGCTGTGTAAATGTGGCAGGCCATTTAAAACTACGTGGGGAGGTAAAGCTGCCATGTAAAACTACAGTTATGGGCGGAGACGAAGATACGTAATGTACGTAATGGTTGTTTTGTCTATACGTGCGTGCGTGTATCCAAAAACAAAAACCCCAGTACGTGCCTGCACGGGCTGTAATGTCATAGTAAGTATAAATACCTTGTTTTCTAATCTTTTTTTTATACTTTCACCATTAAACTAAAGCTTTTAAGTAGAAATATATGATAACTATTTAGTAAATAGTTCAAATGTGTCTTGAGGTGCTTGCGTCGTCCTTGCGCTGTTTCGTGTAACTTTGGACGTTAACAACTTTTTCGGGTAGATTTAGCACTTATGTTATTATTTATTGCACATTTAAACTGTATAACGAGTACATTTTCATATGTTCGGTGTACTAAAGGGGTTCATCGAGTGTAAATCTGTGTTTGAAATCAGTTCTTCAACAAACTACGTTACAACATAGTTTCTCCTTTAGCCTCTTTTTGCGTACATACTACGTTTATTATTGCTTTCATGTTTAAACTTTCGCCTCATAGAGAAATGAAACTCCCATAAAATGGGAAAGTGTGGCTTCATGGTGGGTCATTTTGCGGTTTCGGCTGATTATTCGCTTCATCCTGCGTTTGTCATGACATAACACACTTCATGCTGAGAAACACACACACTAACACAACACAGCTGCAACTGTGAAGTCTTTAGCTATGGCATGAATGACACATTACGATACGTTTCGTATATATTGTACTATTGTTAAGAACATGTTGCACTCTACTATCTTGATTACGAGTAGTGCATTAAAACAGATTATAATCATTAAATTGTTTGTGTTACTGCGTGTTAAGACAGAATGTATTATAGATACAGGCTGCACAGAAAATATCTGCATGTTTTTATGCCTATCTGACAAAGTACAAGTGTAGACACGCAGTTACTTTGTTTGTGTCATTGTTACAATTTAATTATGTAAAGAAGTACTAAGTATCCTGAATTAACAAAATGTACTAATAATGATTATGGGTTTGTATTAGCTGCTTTACTGTTACTTTTACTATTTTATTAACTACTAAAAAAATGTTTAACATAAACACACAAAAAAAAAAAAATTATTGGGATTGTCAGAGTGTAAAGATATGCATTTATTATTATTTTTATTATTATTATTACATATATTATTATTGTCAGTATAACACTTTGAATTCAGTTTGACAATGCATGCAAACTTCATGTGATAAATGTAACATATGTACATATTTTTGAGTGACAATGAATACTTCTCAATTAAAAAAAACAATTAAACACAATTAAATTGCTTTATAGTAATTCAGTCACACTTTATTTTAAGGTATAATTCACTCTATTTCTAACCCATTAACTGTGAATTTTAGCTCAATAAGCTCCTAATTGGCTGCTTATTAATAGTTAATAAGGTAGTAGTTGGTTTTATGTACACTACCAGACAAAAGTCTTCTCGTCGATCCCAGTCGTAAGAGCACCAAATAATAATGACTTCTTGTTGATCATTTGGAAAAGTGGCAGAAGGTAGATGAATCATTGCTAAGGTTGATTCATCTAAGGTTCCGATGAAACATGTTGAACTGCATCCCAATCATCACCATCAAGACCTATTGGAACCCGCATGGACCCGAGATTCTCACAGAAATCAGTCAAGTTTGGTGAAGGAAAAATCATGGTTTTGGGTTACATTCAGTATGGGGGTGTGCAAGAGATCTGCGGAGTGAATGGCAACATCAACAGCCTGAGGTATCAAGACATTTGTGCTGCCCATAACATTACAAACCACAGGAGAGGGCAAATTCTTCAGCTGGATAGCACTCCTTCTCATACTTCAGCCTCCACATCAAAGTTTCTGAAAGCAAAGAAGGTCAAGGTGCTCCAGGATTGGCCAACCCAGTCACCAGACATGAACATTATTGAGCATGTCTGGGGTAAGATGAAGGAGGAGGCATTGAAGATGAAACCAAAGAATCCTGATGAAGGGAGTCCTGCAAGAACGCTTTCTTTGCCATTCCAGATGACTTTATTAATAAGTTATTTGAGTCATTGCAGAGATGTATGGATGCAGTTGTCCAAGCTCATGTTGTCAATATTAATTCTTTTTTCTTTTCTTGTACATTATTTCTGTTAAGTAACAAGACTTTTGTTTAAGCAAAGTCAGACCTTACTGTCCTAATTAAATAATTAAAAATCAAGGCATGATCATATTTTATTTTGGTAAAATAAGCGTAATCTAGAGGCCTTTGCCTTTCATATATATTCATATATTTGTCTTTTGACTTCTGATGCCAAATGATCAACAAGAAGTCAAGTTATTATTTGTTGTTCATAAAACTTGGATAGGCGATAAGACTAGTGTATTGGGAAGAATTATTGACGTAGAATATGATCATGCAGAATATATATTTATATGTACTAATAAATAGCCAATATCTTAATAATAGGCAGGTAATTCGCCACCAGTAGTTAATAGTGAGAATTGAACCAAAGTGTTTTCAAAAATGTTATCTTTGTATGTTTAATTATTGAATGTTGACCCAAAAAGTATGGCACGAATTATCAGAAATGCTAACTGATTGCCTAAATTCATAGTCATTGTCTTTCTCTTTCTATCTGTCTCTCTTTCCCACACAGAAAATCTAAAATGAATGAGGATGTATATGAGGTCCCTGAAGGGGTGGAGTATCGATATCTGGTGCAGGATGAGGGAGAGGAACAGATACAGTATGTTCGTCGGCACTACGTCAGTCAATTCCTGGTGTTGTCCCGCAGGTGCATGTTCCTTATTGGCTGCGGTGTGATCGCCCTCCTCACTCTTGCGGGATACCTGGCTTATGTGGCCAAGACTTCACCTCCAAGGGTGGCAGAGGTGCAGACGGAGTGCGGTTGGCTGCATGGGCAGTGGAAAGACGGGGCATACTCTTTCAAAGGCATCCCATACGCTATACCACCAGTGGGTGACCGTCGTTGGCGACCCCCGGACAATTTAGTAGAGGCGGGAAAGTGTTGGGAGGGCAAGTATGATGCTACTCATTACCGTAGCATCTGCGCGCAGGTTCAGCCCCTACGAAGAGACGGGAAGGTCATGGGAGAGGAGGACTGTCTGCATTTGAGCGTTTGGACGCCGAGTCTACATCCCGCTAAACCTCTGCCCGTTATGGTTTGGATCCACGGAGGATACCTCCACATGCTGAGCGGCCAGGAGAAAGGCTACTCCCCCACTGAAGAGCTGGCGGAACGTACGCAGATGGTTTACGTCAGTCTGAATTACAGGCTAAATGCTTTTGGCTTTATGGCCTTGGAGATGTTTAGGGAAGGTTCTCCAACCAACTCCTCAGGTAAGACCGCATACCTGTACAGT
Organism: Danio jaintianensis; assembly: GCA_903798115.1. Classification (NCBI taxonomy): domain Eukaryota; kingdom Metazoa; phylum Chordata; class Actinopteri; order Cypriniformes; family Danionidae; genus Danio; species Danio jaintianensis. Next base: position 9,226,774 of record CAIGQV010019081.1, on the reverse strand, counting down.
TCACTCAGGGCAGCTGTCCATCTCTTCATTGAGTGCATTAGTGCCCTTGTTGTAACCCCTCTTTCTGGTTCAACTTGCCAAGCAGGAGTTGAACCAGTGTTTTCTGGTTTCAGCCTCTGGTTTGCATTTCAGTGCAGTATAGTAACATTAAATTTGGGATGGTAAACCTTGAATCGCCTTGTGTCTCCACTGCTACTTAAGGGATAGTTCAGCCAAACATGAAAATTTACTCTCTATTTTCTCCTCCTCAAGTGGTTATAAACCTTTATGAGTTTCTGACTTCTGCTAAACACTAAAGAAGATCTTTTGAAGAAAGACCTGTTAACGTTGACTTTAATAGTAGGAAAAACAAATGGAAGTCAATGATCACAGGTTTCCAGCTTTCCTCAAAATATATTTTGTGTTCAACACAAGAAACTCAAACAGTGTTGGAACAAGTGAAGCGAGAGTAAACGATGAAAGAATTTTCATTTTTTGATGAACTATCTCTTTAAAAGGCGTGTCTTACTTTCCTTGAAAGGGACTTTGGTGCAGTTTACACTAGTCTATTTTTGTTTTAAAATGCATACGATTTGTTACGGTTACGCCTTGCATCCACACTACTCCAACATCTTCGACCTGTGAAAATGGAGTGTTTTGAAAACACTAAAGGCTGTGTTTTAGTTTGGAACTGCTGGTATTCCATTTCAGTGTAGACCAGGGGTGCCCAAACTCGGTCCTGGAGGGCCGGTGTCCTGCATAGTTTAGCTCCAACTTCCTTCAACACACCTGCAAGGATTATTCTAGTATAGACCATTTCAATGTGGTCATGTCATTGGCCCATGAACATTTCCTGCTTGTTATCAAACTATTTCATAACTGTAATAAGAGGCAATTCAATCACAACTTGATGTTAAAACAGCTATCATAACATTATTTATCAATGTGTGGACATTTTTGGATTCTCGGAAAATATAGAAATTAAAAATGTAAAACAGGAAATACGTTGGGACCATTGTTTTTGTTTACATCCCTCAAAATGGTCTATACCTATAAAGAGCTTGATTAGCTGGTTCAGCTGTGTATAATTGGGGTTGGAACTAAACTCTGCAGGACACCGGCTCTCCAGAAGCGTGTTTGGGCATCCCTGGTGTAGACGGACTGAAATGCAAACTTTTGTAAATGGAGCTGCACCTATCCACAATTGCTCTCCGACTGGTCTTCTAAAATATTGTATATTGTTCCCTGATTCGTCAAGACACTCTCATATGACCATTACACAAGCGGTAGACTGCAAGCATGGATGCATTTAAAAAATACACATACCCAGTGAGTGTGAATGGTCATATATCATGTGTTTTAGGCTGTACAGTGTGGACAGTCTTTGTTTTTCTGAAACACAGTAAAATTGCCATTCTGGACGAGGGGCTTTTCATTCTATTCATTTATTTTATTTTCGGCTTAGTCCTTTTATTAATCAGAGGTCGCCACAGCGGAATAAACCGCCAACTTATCCAGCATATGTTTTACACAGCTGATGCCCTTCCAGCCGCAACCCAGCACTAGGAAACACCCATACACTCTTGCATTCACACACATACACTACAGTCAATTTAGCTTATTCAATTCACCTATAGCGCATGTCTTTGGACTGTGGGGGAAACCGAAGCACCATTCTATAACATTCCATTTTAAAATTCTGAAGTTTTAAGGGTGACACGGTGGCTCAGTGGTAAGCACTGTCACCTCACAGCAAGAAGGTCGCTGGTTTGAGTCCCAGCTGGGCCAGTTGGCATTTCTGTGTGGAGTTTGCATGTTCTCCTTGTGTTCGCGTGGGTTTGCTCCAGTCCAAATTATGGTTGTCAAAATATCGGGATCGGTAACAATCGGTACTGACATTTTAAAAACGTAAATTTCCCGCTAACATTTCTGCAATGTTGAGCATGTTCTTAAATACCACTGATTAGCCACTGTGTTCACATGCTCAACAGGAATGACTGTGATTGGTCATGAAGGTCACCCCTTTTCATTGCTGTTTACCAACCACGTGAACACAATAGCTAATGAGCAGTGTTTAAGAATGTGCTAAACAGTACTTAAATGTTAGCGGTAAATGGACGTTTTTTTTTCAATTTCAGTACCAAACTCAATACCAAACTTTTGACAACCCTACTCCAAAGACATGCGGTATAGGTGAATTGGGTAAACAAAAATTGGCAGTAGTGTATGAGTGTGTGTATTAATGAGAGAGTGTATGGGTGTTTCCCAGTACTGATTTGCGGGTGGAAGGATATCTGCTGCATAAAACATATGCCAGAGTTAGAGTAATTGGTGGTTCATTCCACTGTGGCAACCCCTGATATATCAGGGACTAAGTTGAAGGATAGTGAGTGAGAGTGAGTAAAACATTTAAACTAAAATGTGCTAGTGTAAAATGTGCTAGTGTACACTAGCTTTAATCTTGTCTAGGGGATTCTGGCCTCTGTTAAAGCCACACCCCTAGAATACACTCCCATACAGGGCATGGATCCAGTATAACCATTCTGGTTTTCTCACCACTCCATGACAATATTAATAGCATGGTAGGCAATCATGCTAACAAACACGCTAAAGATCATAGCCTCTAATGACAGTTGCTAGTGCAACTCTTGAGGCCAGGGGAGTGAGGTTTACTTGCACAACGTCTTCGTTTTTGTTCTGAAAGTATTTTTCCATTCATTCTCTGCAGAGTCATGTGTAAAGCAGTTTTTCCACTATGAATTCAACTGTTAAACTCAAATTTAATTAAACATTAAAACAGTGCAAGTTTTAGCAAAAGTTTATGTCATCGATTACCCACCCAGTTGGACGTTTAAAGCTTGTCATTAAAAATCCATTTCCTTATGCAGAAAATGAATGGATTTCTTCTGGAGCCCAGCTGTTTCACTCTTATACTGAAATTCATTAAACATCGTCTTGCAGTTTTTTCCAGACAAGGATGTTCTGAACAGTACTTCACTTACTGGTGTGTTTCTGTTTGCTGTCAAAGGGAATTATGGCTTCATGGATCAGATCCAAGCACTTCAGTGGGTCCAGCGAAATATCCACCACTTCGGCGGTGATGCAGGGAGGGTGACCATATTTGGTCAAAGTTCAGGTACAACAAAACTTATTTGGATACTTGAAATGTCATTGCAATAGACTTTTCAAACATTTGTATGCCTAAAAGACCATTAAAATATGACAATCCCTTACATACTTTGATATACTTTTTTGAGAATATGATATTACAATTATTATTGAATGTTCCTTTTTTCCCCTCTGTGTAACATTAGTAACATGTTAGTGCCGATACTAACTATTAACTACTAGCTGGATTATTACCTGCCTATTATTAAGATATTAGCTGTTTATTTGTTTTTATAAAGTACATATTCTGCATGATCTTATTTTACATCCCTAATAATACCCAATACCTAGTTAATGTTAAAGGTTTGTTAATACACTGTAAAAAAACAACAACAGTTAAAAGCAGTTTTTAATTTTTTGTGATTCATTTAATTTTTTCGAGTTTATTCTCTTTTGAATTGCATTATGGGACATTTTTTCTAACAACTTTTAACCTTGAAAGTTTGAAAAAAGTGACGTTTAATAGTTTAAAGTGATATATATGAGTCTGGGTTGGTGTTGTATATTACGGTACAACAACCTTGTAATAAACTGCCAGTACATTTTCTGTTATTTTACAGACTAATTTCACTATATATTATTCCTTAATATATTATAAAAGTTACTTTGGTAAACTGTAGAGTTGAGTTTTCAACATCAAAAGTCACCAGAGCAGAGATCAACATTCCATAATTCAATTCACAACCATAAATAAACGGAAAACACTTGTGAAAAACAAAATACGGAAACTGTTAATTGACAGATATTTTTTTACAGTGTAGCCGGAATTGTACCTTAAAATAAAGTGTGACCAAAACATTTTATGAAAAATAAAACATTTACAGTACAGATTGTTTTACACCCACTATTACAATTATTAGGTAAACCTTAATGCGAAATTCTTTTTCACAATGGTAAGCTCTATAGACGTGTATTACGCTCGATTCATACGGGGCTTCAGCGTCAACACTTGACAGAGGGTGTGTCTGAAGTTGGGGTTGACGCAATCATCATAGCAGCATCAGCCAATGAAATTAGACCGCAGCTGGCTACTCTCTGAGCTGGGGTATTTGCATAAATCAATCTGATTGGCTGATGCTTCCGTTGGCACTTGAAAAGTTGAGAAATTCCCAACTTCTGGAGCGAGCAACGCCGCTGAAGCGCCGCCGATGGATCCACAATTCAGTTCGGCAATGTCGAATGTTGAAAGTGAATGGGAAGCGTTGACGCTGACGCCCCATGTGAATAGAGTATTAAAATGATAGTTCACTTAAAAAAATTTTTGATAATACTCACCCTCAAGTGGTTCCATAACTTTATGGGTTTCCGTTTGCTGTTTACAAAATATATTTTGAAAAATGGTTTAAACCTGTAATCATAGACCTCCGTGGATTGAAAAACAAATATTATAGAAGTCAATGGTTACCAGTTTCCCCACATTTTTTTTAAATAACTTCTTTTGTGTTCAACAGAAGAAAGTAGTGACAAGTGAATATTGACGAAAAGATGACAGTATTTTCAGTTCTGAGTGAACTATTCCTTTAAGTATCTCTCTTGCGGTGTGATCTCAAGGAGGAACTTCGGTTTGGACCTTGATGATGTCTCCACTAGCCAAAGGACTTTTTCATGGTGCGATTGACATGAGCGGCTCGTACGTGTATAACGCTTCTCTGGAGTCAGCAGAAAAAGACAACTTAGAATTCCTAAGGAGAACCGGCTGCAAGGACGCCATCTGCCTGAGAAGACTAAACATCGCTCAAGTCCTTCAGGTGAGGAAATTTATGGCCGAGCTTGTAACCTTCCACAGGCTGACTAACAACAGCCTCAACCTGTTAGCCTCTTCATCTGTAAACACTCTTTAATAAATCATCAAACCTGGACCGCCTGCCAGTTCTCACCAAACGCTCAATGAATCCCAATCTAAAGATGGAGTTTAATTTCTCTAGATGGTAGTCATACATCAGAAATGGGTCTGTGCTTGACTTAATGTCTGTGATTTGTATCTGACTCAGGCAATCCCGTGGCAGCAGTACCCGTCATGGGCGGCCGATGACTTGGTCGATCTTCCAGTCAAAGGTGTTTTTGTTGGCCCCGTGGCAGTAATTGACGGCCATGTTCTGGAAGTGCCTCCGTTTGAGTCCTGGGAGAAGCGTGGCGCCTTTAATGACGTCCCGTTTGTGGTCGGAACAACTGAACAGGAGACTGATTTTGGGTAATCTGAAAACGTTCCGGTTATCGGTTGTAAAATGAAAATGCGAAAGTAGACAGAAATGATTTGAGAATGTCTTCACGTTCTGTTCGAATTTATGACTTGGAAGTAATGAAGCTGACATGATGTAAAATTCTAATTTGGATTGAAGTGGATAGCTGATTAGAGATGTGGACACACGTAGAGAAAGAGAGATGAATGGATGGATGGAAAAAAGAAGGATGGATGGATGGATGGAGAGAAACGGAAATGGATGGATGGATGGATGGATGGATGGAAAGACGCATGGAAAAAGAAGAATACATGGATGGATGAATCGTCTAATAATCTACATATAATTTACAGGAAATAATAAGCATAATTAACATTTATGTTGTCATTATTAATGATTTATCTCAAAACGAGTTGCCAAAAAACTACAGAAATTAGGTTTTCTGATATTCAAATTATGATTCAACATCCTGTGCGGTGTGGCCAGTTAAATTAAAATCAGTTTTATTCTTGTGACATTCTCATTTTACATATACTGTATGTATATACTGAGCGTGACGCCATATACTGTACAGTTGAAGGCTAAAATATAAGCCATTCTGTAAAAATGATATTCTTTTTCAAATATTTCCCCAGTGATGTTTAACAGAGCAAGGACATTTTCACAGTATCTCCTATAATATATTTGGGCTGGAATAAAAGCACTAAGGTCAATATTATTAGCTCTCCTTAGAAATATATCATTTTTTTGATTGGCTACAGAACAAACCACTGTTGTCCAATAAATTGCCTACTTACCCTAACTTGCCTAGTTACCCTTATTAACCCAGTTAAGTCTTTAAATTGCACTTTAAGCTGAATTCTATATCTATATCTAAAATATTCTATATGTTAAACAGCACTTGGGAAATATTTGAAACAGAATAATTTTGACTTCATCTGTGTGTTTTTCTGTAGTCCTCCATATGAAAACATCTCCACATGGACTTGGGGGGATTATCGATGGATTGTTACAAGTAAGTCAACTCATAAGACACATTATATTTCTATATATATATACACACTACCTGACAAAAGTCTTGTTGCCTATAAGTTTTAGGAACAACAAATAATAACTTGACTTTTAGTTGATCATTTGGTATCAGAAGTGGCTTATATGAAAGGCAAAGGCCTCTAGATTACGCTTATTTTACCAAAATAAAACCTGATCATGCCTTGATTTTTTTATTATTTAGTTAGGACAGTAAGGTCTGACTTTGCTTGAATAAAAGTCTTGTCACTTAACAGAAATAATGTACAGTATAGAATATAAGAATTAATATTGTGTATGACTCCCATGAGCTTGGAGGACTGCATCCATACATCTCTGCAATGACTCAAATAACTTATAAAGTCATCTGGAATGGCAAAGAAAGGGTTCTTGCAGGACTCAGAGTTCGAGATTCTTTGGATTCATCTTCAATGCCTCCTCCTTCATCTTACCCCAGACATGCTCAATAATGTTCATGTCTGGTGACTGGGCTGGCCAATCCTGGAGCAGCTTGACCTTTTTTGCTTTCAGGAACTTTGATGTGTAGGCTGAAGTATGAGAAGGAGCGCTATCCAGCTGAAGAATTTGCCCTCTCCTGTGGTTTGTAATGTAATGGGCAGCACAAATGTCTTGATACCTCAGGCTGTTGATGTTGCCATCCACTCTGCAGATCTCTCGCACGCCCCTATACTGAATGTAACTCCAAACCATGATTTTTCCTTCACCAAACTTGACTGATTTCTGTGAAATCTGGGTCCATGTGGGTTCCAATAGGTCTTCTGCAGTATTTGTGATGATTGGGATGCAGTTCAACAGATGATTCATCGGAAAAATCTACCTTCTTCCACTTTTCCAAATGATCAACTAGAAGTCAAGTTATTATTTGTTGCTCTTACAACTGGGATCGATGACAACACTTTTGTCAGGTAGTGTGTATATTTATATATATATATATACAGTAAATTAATATGTTTTTCCTCACCACATACCTGTCGATCATTCACTCAGACAAACTGAACCCTTTCGGAGAGAACGTGACCAGTCAGGCTCTGAAGCTGTACAATAGCTCAGCTCCATGTCCGACCTCTGACCGCTGTCCAGAAAGGCTCTTCACCACCATGGTCTCCGACATGAAGGCCTCCTGCCCCAGAAATGACCTTGCTAAAAGAGCTGCAGGTTCAGATCCATTTTTCATTTCACAATTCAGGAAGCTTTATCAGCACGCTGACTATTTGATCATTTGTGAGCTGCAGTACATATTTCATGATAAGTGGCTGTGTAAGCAGGATAATGTACAATGAGCAGTCATAATTGCAGAATAAACTTCCCCGGGATGATGCAAGACCCTTTAAGACTGACTGTACGTTATCCTTTAAAGGAACAGTTAACTTTTTGTTTCGAAATATGAGCAATTCCAGCATTATGGATGTGACATTTGCAGTAAAATCTCAAAACATAAATTCACATAGAAAGTATATGGTAACATTATATTGAAACGTCTGTTTATATTTTCCAAAACTACTAACCACAGAGTTGTGGGATCAGAAAAACATCAATCTGAAAAAAAATTTATATGTTAAATGAGGTAAATAAACATGCATTATAGATGTGAGCAAAAAAAGTTAGCGAATTTACAGTATACAACATACTTTGTAGAAATTCTGTGAATTAAACTGCACAACCCAAAAGAAATAATGCTAAACAAAAGGATAAGAGTTGGCTCACTATACAACAAAAATGATTGATTTTATTCTATTTTACATTTTTGCATGTATGAGGAAAAAGCTTCGTTATGGATGTTCACATTCAGATGTGAAATTGCCACTTGTTTGACTTATTTGACCTGGTAAATCACATATAATTGTTTGAAAACATTGACAGTGACATTTTTGAGTATTTTCACAGTACTGTAAAATAAAAGTATACACAAAAAAACCTAGAAAGGGTTTCGCTATTTTTATGAAAACTTAATTGTTTCATGGCAAAGTTGACATTTGCATGGAATTGCTCATTCTACAGCTCCCTTAGAGTTAAACATGTTTTACAATTTGTGAATCCATTTAGCACTTTTAGCTTAGCTTAGCATAAATCATTGAATCAGATTAGACCATTAGCATCCCACTCAAAAATGGCCAAAGAGCTTAGATAATTGTCCTATTTAAAGCTTGACTCTTCTGTAGTTACATTGTGTACTAAGACCAATGGAAAATTGGTAACACTTTTAATTTAATTTTTGACGTAGTTGCACGTTCCATGCATTTACTATAGTAATTACAATGAATTACGCATAATTATCAGTATGTACATGTAATTAATTAATATTACTCAGTAGCTAAATGAATTGTTACACTGTAACTATGTCACCTTAAAATAAAATGTAACTGAAAAATTTAATGTTTCTATTTTCTAGGCCTTCATGGCGATGAACTATACTCTCAATTCAGCAGGGGCAATGACATTAAACAACACCTGAAATAGTTCTGAATCTTCTCTCCCAAATGTCTCCTCGGTTACATAACAGTATAGTCCCCTGATTATTACACCAGAATGAGAGTAAAGTTCCTAGCCATATTGGCCTGGAAAATAGCAACTTTTCATTTTCCATCTGTCCTAGTACACAATATAACTACAGAAAAGTCAAGCTTCAAATAGAAAAACTATAAACTCTTTAGTCATTTCTGAGCAAGATGCTAATGGTCTAATCCGATTCAATGATCTATGCTAAGCTAAGCTAAAAGTGCCAAAGCCGAAGACCGACTGAATTGATTAAAAAATGGTAAAACTTAACTGTTTAACTCTAGGGGGGGGTTGTAAAATGAATAGATTTTTTTTTTTTTAAATGGAGTGTTCCTGAAAATATGACTTTTGGATGATTTCGCATGCGTTCCAGGAGCTTTAAAGAGCCCAGTGTACCGTTATCTGGTGACTTACACTCCATCAAAACAAGCAATTGTCTCCAGCTGGCTTCCCTTCCCCAGCCGCTTCGCCTTTCATCTGCTAGACAGCCTGGCCTTCTTCAGGGGTCTCGAAATGGCGCTGGGGACTCTGTCACCTGCTGATATCGACTTCCAGGAGATGATCACCAAGTATTTTGTGCATTTTGCCAAAGAGGGTAAGCTGAACGTGAGACTTCACAAACTAATAACATCACAGTAATATCAGCAAATCCATTGAGATGCCTGTCTCTCATTTTTGCGGAAATGCACTACAAATAAGTTAATGTAGATATTAATATGAACAATCAATGAACAAAGCATGAATTACCATATTTCTTCATCTTTGTTAATGTTAGTTATTGATAATAAAGTTGTTCATTGTTTGTTGTTAACTCACAGTGAGTTAAGCAACTCGGTTACGTAATAAATTTAGTTGATCGATGGATTATTATTATTATTATTTTTTATTATTATTAATTATTATTTTTGTTTCAGTTTTTGTTTGTGTACTCTATGTTAGGTGTTGGTGTTTATTGTGTTAAGTGTGTCATTCTTGTTATATGTGAAGCGCCACCATGTCAGAATAAATTGCCAAAAGGGGATTAATAAAGCTTTAAACTTCAAACTAAACTAACAAGGACACCTTAAAATAAAGTGCTATACCACATGTTCTTTAGAAGTACTAATAAACAGCTAATATGCAAGCTAATAAGTACATGAGTTACCACCTATACTAAACTGTTACCAAAACAAAAATGTTAGGTCAATGTGATCAAATCCTGCCCATAACATTACCAATGTCTTCATAACCTCGCAGGTCGGATGCCAGAGGAATGGCCGGCGTTTCCCGCACGTGTCGCCCTGCTGGACAAGAACGCTTCTTTCGTAAAAAGCTACTCCAGTGAGAGATGTGAGCTGTGGGAGGAGAACGGCTTCTACTCGTACGCCTGGGTCAACTGAGCCTCTTTACTATCACTGACTGCGCTTTACAGTGTGATTATACAGCATTCACACTAATCATAGCACTGGAGGGTATATAGCGTGCAGTTGTTTGCACCTAATTCCATAGGAAAGGAAAATCATGTTTATCTTAAAGGGATAGTTCCCGCAAAAATGAAAAATTCCTGTTAATTCACTCACCCACAGGTCATCCAAGACTTTTTTCGTCAGTAGAACATTAAATTCTGCATAAACCGGAAGCTGCAACCGTTTTTGTTTCGTATTGTGACAGTTCCTAGATAAATGGTGGGTGTGGCTTGTTTTTTCTGCTGCAAGCTGATTGGATGTAGTAAATTTCATTCAGAAAGATCGGGAAAAGGGTTTGGGGAGAGTTATTACTTCCGAACAGACACCTCCTCTCCTCACCATTTCCGTTTGTTGTCAAAACTGACAGTTAGAGGGGCGTGGTTAAGTATGTTAGCCACGCCCAATACCTCAAATATCCACAAGTCCCGACAGTGTTGAGGAAAAAAAAACAAACAAAAAAAAAAACTTCACCAATTGACGAAGTGAAGGAAAAAAAAAAAAAAAAAACTAGAGAGAAACTAGGCTCTGTTGGGCATGACCATTATTCTTCTGGCCAAACTTCCTGTGTGGAGCTGCAGTCTAGGCGCCGGAGGCTGAAGAAACTGCAGGTGTGAGTAGGGCACCGGCGGGAGGTCAGGCTGGTCCACAGGATCAATGCGGGGACTCGTTTGTCACGGTGGTCGTTCACAAATCATGTCTCATGCACTCCATTTCTCCATGACGACCACAGCATCAGCTCGGGATACGACCTGGTCCAGGATTATGGATACCTTGGGATCATCTCTTCACAGGTCTTGGATCGCATCAATGGCGCTGCGTAGTCTCTAGGGACCTCGGAATGTGTATCCCCAGGTGGAAAAATTGCGTGAAATTGTGTGTTAACCTGTAAATTACGTGTAATTGTGTTAGTTCCAGATGTTTTGGCCCCAACGGCCTTCCATATCCATGGGTCCTTGGTGACTCATATAATGGCAGTGAATGGTTACAGGTTTTTTAGATTCAAAATAAACACATACAAACGAGAGGGATGGTGAAGCAATATCTATCAACAAACTGCATCACCTGACCTCCCGTCCAAGTGTGCCATCATGATTTTGTCAACAAAAGCGACAGGACTACAATTGGACTACATTGGACTACGATATCTGTTTGACCAGGCCAGTACTTCCCAACCATGTTCCTAAAGGCACACCAACAGTATACATTTTCAACCTCTCCCTAATCAAACACACCTGAATCAACTCATCAGAACATTAGAAGAGACTCCAAAACCTGACGTTAATGGGTCACATAAGGGAGACATCCAAAATATGTACTGTTGGTGTGCCTCCAGTAACAGGGTTGGGAAACACTGGACTAGGCTGTGGATTAAAGCTAATAATATCATAAATGATGTTAAATTTCTTACACGAACCAATCGTTTTGTTTCACAAGACCTTAGTGTGTCATCAGAAGCCGTGGCTATTGATTTGGACTGGACATCCAAAATATGTACTGTTGGTGTGCCTCCAGCAACAGGGTTGGGAAACACTGGATTAGGCTGTGGATTAAAGCTAATAATATTATAAATAATGATAAATTTCTTACACGGACCGATCGTTTTGTTTCACAAGACCTCAGTGTGTCATCAGGAGCTTTGGCTATTGATTTGGCCTCGTTTGTATGTGTTTATTTTGAATCTAAAAAACCTGTAACCATTCACTGCCATTATATGAATCACCAAGGACCACGGATTCAGCTCAAAATCTTCTTTAATGTTCTACTAAAAAAAAAAAGTCACCTACAGTACATCTTTGATGACCTGTGGGTGAATAAATTACCAGGAAATGTTGATTTTTGGGTGAACTATCCCTTTAATTGTTTCTCATAAACACCGGTGAGCTCAGATGGAGATTTGGCTCTTTGTATTGGGGGAAAGACAAGGACTGCAGGAAAGAATTGCCAAAATTATAGTTACAGGACATTATAGCTTCATCCTAATTTGTGTACTTGTACACGTTTCTATTATGTTTTTAGCTCCCGCTTTATATTAAGTGGCCTTAACTACTATGTAATTATATATAAATATAATGTACTTACTGTGTTCATAACGTATTGCAGAACACTTCTGCTGCTCTTGAGGTGGGATTCGGATATGGTTTGAGATAGGTTTGGTGGTATGGGTAGGTTTAATGGTGGGTTAAGGTGTAAGGGATGGTCAAGAGTGTAATTATGAATGTGCTTACAGAAATTAATTACATGCAGGTATTTAATCAAGCATGAGTACAATGTAAAAACATGTATTTAGACAATAAGTACATTGTAACGAATTACTAATTTGAGTACATAGTAGGTAAGGCCGCTTAATAGTGCAGGTAGTGTGTTCACACTGAAAAAAAAAAAATAGTGAAAATCTGCAATTTAAATATGCATGATGCACTAATTTAACTGAAAAATCAAAGTGTGCACTGTTGAACACTTTGTGCGCTCAGTTGTTGCAGATTTAATTTTGTAGTGAAGATGGTGGAGCT
>CAIGQV010019081.1:9199789-9213936 GCA_903798115.1 Danio jaintianensis | reverse complement strand
TCCATCCATCTATCGTTCAATCCATCTATCTATCGTTCAATCTGTCTATCGTTCAATCCATCTATCTATCGTTCAATATATCTATCGATCAAGCCATCTATCGTTCAATCCATCTGTCTGTCGTTCAATCCATCTATCTATCCATCATCTATTTATCTATCATTCAATCTATCTATCGCTCAATCTATCACTGTCTATCTAGCATTTTGTTCTATCTTTCTATATCAATCGTTTGTTTTTAATTCATTATAACAACGTTCAATCTATCGTTCAATTTGTCTATCATCTAAAACATTGGTTATTTTTGTTCATCTATCTTCATTTATGTTTATCTTTGTTAACCTTTCTATTGTTTGTTTTTCTAATTCGTTTGTAAATTCTGTTCATCTGTATCTTTTGTTAATTTGTTTATTCCTATATCCGTCTGTCTGTGTCTATCTGTCAATCACATCTCTCTATCTGTTAATCATATCTGTCAATCCTATCTCTCCACCTGAGCTGTGATCAGACATCTTCAGAGTGTAATTTTACTCTAAGCTGAGAAGGGAATTGGATTCACTCTCTGAGCCTGAACGTTTTGAATGAGCACATATCTGAAGGCCATTTTTTTTAAGCCATAAATCCCCATTATTCAGGTTTTTCTTTGTTTGTTTGTTACACTAATCGGCTCCCTTCATATATTTACTGAATACAGCCAGTCTGCCGTTTTTTTCCCAAACCTGCTATTCTTTGATTGTGTGATGAAGCAAATCCAAAAAGGCTTTGACAGGGATGAGAAGCCTGAGATACAATGAGGGCCTACAAAGGGATAAAGCCGCTCTCTGATCACCCTCTTTTAATTTAACTGCTGTGTAAATAAGACTGAAGGAGGACGTTCGGCTACATTGATCTTTTGTTTGTATGCAGATGCAGTAGAACTTAGAAATTGACGCGGTGACGTTTATGTTGGGTTTTTATAAATGTGATGATCAAAGGGTGTTTTACCACTTCTGAACAGAGTTGGGAATCAGGAATATCATACCACCTAGAAAGCTATCAAACAAAATTTGATCCAGGATCAGTTGGGTTTATAAAGGTTGGGTTTGTATACTTCAAACGAAATGGAAGAACTAACTTTTCAAAAAAGCCTAATTATGGAAGGCTGTTGGGGCCAAAACTTATTAAAGTCTGCATGAACCAGAAGCTGCAAAAGAAGCTTTTTTTGTTGTTGTTGTTCCTAGAGAAGTGGAATATTAAATGCGGGGAAAGTGGGCGTGGCTTGTTTTTTTCTACTGCGAGCTGATTGGATATGGTAAAGTAGGCATTTCTTTCAGAAAGATCGGGGAAAAGGGTTTCGGGAGAGTTATTACAACCTAACAGACACCTCCTCCACACCATTTCTGTTTGTTGTCATAGCGCTGTCGGAGGGGCGTGGTTAAGTATGTTAGCCACGTCCAATACCTCAGACAGACGTAATCTGAGAATTTACCTGAAAACAAACAGGAAGTGCATTTTCAGATTTCAATTAAAGATTACAAAGGCAAACAATTTTTTTCTTCTTAATGACAGATGAATTGTCCACCACAAAACTAGTAATGCGAGCTAACAAAATCAATATGGTTTGATTTCATGTGTACTTTAAATGATAGTGCTTAAAGAAATGAGACCAGTTTTTTTTGAAAACATGTTAACATGTAAATTGCGTGTTAACGTAAAATACGTGTAAATGCGTTAGTTAGACGTTTTGACCCCAACTGCCTTCCATATGCTACTTTTCTCTGTTCCATATTCTACACTCTCCAGTTTGTTTATGCTGGGCGTGAAGTAAACGCACACCAAAGAAGGCGGAGTTCCAGAACACACCCAGCGATTACGTAAACACAGCGGACCAATGGAAGTTCAAAAGTTATTTGGAGGTAAAACACAATCCCCCAAAAGTTTGCTTTGGTGAGCGGTTTCAAACTGCCGAAACTAATTCAAAAACAACTTCGTTTTGGTCGATTTTGTTCGAAATGACGTAATTTAATTAATAAATAGTTTGTCAATTTCGTTTGAAGTATACCGGGGCCTTTTGAATTGCAAGGTCAATGGCTGAAAGACAGCTGTTGAATGAGAGCACATGAACGCCCTGACCCATACTGACTACATTTTTTTTAACCCTGTGAAGCCTGATATATGAAATAATTATAGTGTGATTAAATAGATTTTAATTAAACAGTATATTATTGAACCTTTACCAAATAATTGGTGAGTATTTGATGAGTTTAAATCATAAGGTTTCAATGGATTAAATAGTATGTTGGAGGAGAATATGAAGCTTATACTCAAGAGAAAAAAAAAAAAAAAAAGATGAACACAAACTGAGCCAACATTTACATTTTAGTTGTTGTTTTTTTAAATGGCCTATAATGGTATTCTGACTTTAATGTAAGTGAAGAAGAGGTTTATATATGTTAATACTCATCATTCAACAAAGACATTTACAAAACTATAAAAAGGGACTGTTTTTAATGCATTTCTACCATTAAGTTAGACTATTGAGAGTATTTAGGGCCTGAAAATGTTGAATTTTGAAAATTGTGTTGTCTCCATTTTATTCGAGCAAAGATTAATTAAGATTATTAAGATAATATTTACCAGTTTTACAATCTAAGCTCTATAGTTTCTATTGTGAGGGGAAAACTAATGTAATGCTGACTAAGAGATGAATAAAATAAATATGTACATGATTTTTTTTTTCTAATAAAACGTGTACCTTAGATTGAAGCCCAATCTGTGTCCGTCCAGCAAGTGTTTTTCCAAATTTTAGTATTCATACAAAAATGATTCTTTTATGTATTTTATGTTATGTATATGACTATATATTACTTAACCTGAAATGAATGGCAATCTGGTGTATATTTTTTTTTCAGCAAACTGATTCAATTTCTAATGTATAAATGCATAATGTGATTGGGAACATTTGATCCTGTTACTAATTGTTGTTTAACATTGTTTAACCACCAACAAAGTTGGCAATAGCAGAGTTGACGTGCCTCAATGGCTTCCAAAATTTCCCACCAAAAGAAGAAGTGACATCACTTGGAGCAAGTCACATGCTTTTTCTATCAGTGCTTTTAAAGATTGTAATTATTTTTTGGAGAGTTGACCAGAATGTAGGGACAGATATAACATTTATAACAAATTACAAGTAATAGAGAAAATAGATGTTTCATGCAAAAGAGTAACTTCGTAAACGCACACGAAAATTTGATTTAAAAATTTTAGAATAATTGAAGCTGAATGTATGATTTTTCCTCACAAGCTCATTGGGAAAATATGCCCTGGTGTACATTTCTGAGAAGCAAGAAATATGTGGTATATATCCCAAACTAAGCAGCGGTAGAAGCACATGGCCACGATGGATTTTCTCTTCTAGTTTGCTTTTGAAAACACTATGGGTTGGGTTTAGGGAAGGGGGTGTGTGATATCAGGCGATATCAAGCTGATATTCATGGATGCGCACAAAGACATTAATATATATATTTTTTAAATGTTGACAGCGCCCTCTAAGAGATATGGCATGTGTGAGAAAACATGCCCCAGTAAAGTATTTGAAATTGTTACAAATGTACACAGTGCCCTCTAGTGGCTTTGTGAAATCAGAAACTGCAAGACAACGTAGTCTAGGGTACATACACTCACCGGCCACTTTAGTAGGTACACCTGCCATTAACGCAAATTTCTAATGAGGCAATCACATGGCAGCAACTCAATGCATTTAGGCATGTAGACATGGCCAAGACGATCTGCTGCAGTTCAAACTGAGCATCAGAATGGGGAAGAAAGGTGATTTAAGTGACTTTGAACGTGGCATGGTTGTTGGTGCCAGACGGGATGGTCTGAGTATTTCAGAAACTGCTGATCTACTGGGATTTTCACACACAACCATCTCTAGGGTTTACAGAGAATGGTCTGAAAAAGAGAAAACTGCTGCGACATTCAGATGGTAGGGTCATATTTGACAACATGAAAGTATGGATCCATCCTGCCTTGTATCAACGGTTCAGGCTGGTGGTGGTGGTGTAATGGTGTGGGGGATATTTTCTTGGCACACTTTGAGCCCATTAGTACCAATTGAGCATCGTGTCAATGCCACAGCCTACCTGAGTATTGCTGCTGACCATGTCCATCCCTTTATGACCACAGTGTACCCATCTTCTGATGGATACTTCCAGCAGGATAATGCACCATGTCATAAAGCGTGAATCATCTCAGACTGGTTTCTTGAACATGACAATGAGTTCACTGTACTCAAATGGCCTCCACAGTCACCAGATCTCAATCCAATAGAGCATCTTTGGGATGTGGTGGAATGGGAGATTTGCATCATGGATGTGCAGCCGACAAATCTGCAGCAACTGCCTGATGCTATCATGTCAATATGGACCAAAATCTCGGAGGAATATTTCCAGTACCTTGTTGAATCTATGCCACGAAGGATTAAGGCAGTTCTGAAGGTAAAAGGGGGTCCAACCCGGTACTAATAAAGTGTACCTAATAAAGTGGCCAGTGAGTGTATTTGTCGGTTCTCAAAAATGTAGTCCTGGGCACATATTTTCCAATGAGCCTGGTTGGATTTTCAGTCAAAGTATTATTTTCAAGACAAAATGTCCCTAAATACGAATATATACATATTTATTGATAACTTGATATAATTTATATTATTCTAAACTTATCAAGGAGACAAACTTTACCCGCAATTCTAGAATCAGACAGACAGATATTTCCTAAAAACCTACACAATATTGCCTCAAAAAATTAAGTTATGGTTATGTTGAGGCTTTATAGGGTTAACACAGGCCAGTCCTCCGCTGATTAGACTTTCATCAGGGTTTAAGGTTCAACACTTCATCTGCTTTGTAGTCTGTGTGGATTCATTATTCCATCTCCACTCCTGTTTGTTTGCACTTTACCCGTAATCCTCCTGCCATAAAACTACTGTAGCTTTCACTGAATCAAAGTCTTAAACATACATCTTTGGGGGGATTTCAATCTTTTATTCACACAAACGTCGCAACAGGTTCTCCTCAGCAGGCTACAATAAATAGCTTTTTATTCCAGACGCTAGTTGGATCGTTGTTCTTTATTTGTTTAAATTTAGCATTGGAATACAAACGGACAGGCAGACAAATATAACCAGATTCCAGGCTGGCATAAACCCCAAAAGAGAAGGAAAGAAGGCTGTAGTGATGCATGTACTAGGAAACGGTATCGCACATGCACATTAACTGATGATGGTACTGCGATGGGGGAATTCAAATATAATGATTCTATAATTATCGTGTAAACAACTGTTTCCCAAGCAGGTTCCTAAAGGCACACCAACAGTATACATTTTGGATGTCTCCCTTATCTGACCCATTAACTTCAGGATTTGGAGTCTCTTCTAATGTTCTGATGAGTTGATTCAGGTGTGTTTGATTAGGAAGAGGTTGAAAATGAGTATGGTTGTGCCTTCAGGAACAGGGTTGGGAAACTGGTCTAAACTGAGGGCGAAATCAGATCTCTAGTTGTGTAAATTTGACTGAATGCTGGAATTCAGCACCAGAGTCTTCGGCTTATGCTGGCATGCAAAAACATGGTTCAGTTTTTCTTTTAAAAATCATGTCCTGAAAACTCAAACTACAAAAAAAAAAGCCTCATCATCCTTGCCATGCGAGGACATATTGCACAATATTACTGTCATTTTATCACTCCAACTTTCTCATAACTAATAATGTAAAATCACGATAATGCATCCAAATCTAAAAGATCGCATTTAGGAAATGGCCTCGATTTAGAAATACACCCCTTTCCTCGTTTTACCGTGGTCTCCGTTAAAATACAAAAAAACGAAAGCCGTGAGGACATTAGCGCTATAAGTTTAGATGTACATTTAATTCCAGACAATACTTTTTTGAAATCAAAGACCGGGCATAGAAAACAGGACTGTTAGTTAAAACAGAGCGCACTGCGATTGAGAAAACAAACTGTACACTCTTCCCAGTGCTTCTGCGGTCGTCTGAAAGTAAAAGGAGAGTCTTTAGAGAGAAATTTTGTTCAAATACTGTCAGTGAGTGTCTACAGTGGTATGGGGAGTTCCTGGTCTTCATCTCTCTCTCGCTATCTCTCAGAAAGACGGAGCGCTTCCCATCAGCAGTGAGGTGTCCTGTTTGATGCAGCAGTCCCAGCACAGTCCTTCAGTAAGATCCATAGCGATCCTGAAACACAGGCGCACGCAAAACGATTGAAAAATTGGGTTATTAATTACCTTCGTTCATCTTCAGAACACAATTTAAAGGTATTTTATATAAAAGATGTATCCACTTCATAAAATTGTCCCCAATCCCGAATTTTTTTAAGGACTGCAAACATAAACCCCCACTCAACGCGATCAAACGCCTTTTCAGCATCCCATGAAATCACAACTTCGGGTGTATTTAAAGAATGTTTGGAATAAATTAGATTTAAGAGTGTATGAACGTTAAAAAAATAATTGTCTCCCTTTGATAAAGCCTGTTTGTTCCTCTGATATAATTTTTGGAAGTACGTTTTCAAAACAAGAGGCTAATACTAATACATTTTGCAAAGAGAGGCCGATATGAAGTACATCATTTAGGATTTTTATCTTTTTTTAAGGAGAATTATTGATGCTTGTGTGAGTGTCTCTGGTAAGTAACCATGCTCTAGGGATTCCATGTACACTGATAAAAGTAGGGGGGTTAGTTTATTCTAAAATTTCTTTAAAAATTCTACCGGAAAGCCGTCAGGCACCGGGGCTTTATTGCAGTGCATAGTTTTAATTGCCAGATTTATTTCATTAATGTCTAGGAGGGCATCAAGAATTGTGGCATCTGCTGAATCAATTGTGGTGACATTTAAACTTTGTAGAAAAAGAAATCATAGCCTGTGAGTCAGATGGAGCGTCAGATGTATAAAGAGTGGAATAAAAAGATTTGAAAAAGGCATTAATTTCTTCAGGTTCAGATATCAAATAACCAACTGAATCCTGAATTTGTGGAATCGATCGACTAGGTACCTGACATCTTAATTGGTGTGCTAAGAGACGACTAGCTTAATCAATTTAAAGGTATTTTAGATGAAATCCTGGAGCTCTCCTTCTATATAGACCAGAAAAGGAACCAAAAAGTCATGTCAAATGCCAAAACGTTCCAACTTATGATTTTTCTCCTTTTTATTTTGTAGTTTTTTAAACATAAACAGAAATCCAAAACTCTAAGAGAGTAGACAACCAAAACAAACCCCATAGAACAGTCAGTAAGAAAGAAAACCAATGTACATTCAGCACAATTCTTCCACAGGAGTGTTCTCCACAAAAGTTAGAAAAGGTTGCCAAGTAATAAAGAATCTCTTATATGACCCTTTCATAAAACATCAAGTTTTTCTAATTGTATGTTAACATCTTTAATCCAGTGTTTAAATGTTGGAGGTCAGGAGTCTTTCCATGTATACCAATGGTCTCAAACTCCATTCCTGGAGGGCCGCAGCTCTGCATAGTTTAGCTCCAACCACCTCCAATACACCCACTTAATAGTCTATAGTAGTCTTGAACACCTTGATTAGTTGGATAAGCTGTGTTTGGTTAGGGTTGGAGCAAAACTGTGCAGAGCTGTGGCCCTCCAGGAATTGAGGTTGAGACCTATGATTTATACAGGGTTAACCTAATGGCTAAAAGAGAACAAAAAGCAATAGCATCAGACTGGGATTTGTTTAAGCTATAGGCTTGAATAGCAACGTCAAATATTGCTGTCAAAGCATTTTGAACCCCAGTATTTCGATAATTTCAAAACATGTGGTGTAGGATGGCTGGAGTTTGCTTGCATCGGTCACACGTAGGATTTATATCACTAATAACCTTTGCTAGTCTGTCTTTAGACCAATGAAGATGATGCACTACAACTTATGATTTTGAGTGTATCTTTATGAATCCCCTGCAGCACTTTTTTGTTTGATTTTGGATTTATAGTCAAAACATTTCACTTTGTGCGTTTAGTACAAGCAGTGTAAAGTATTTCCATTAGCATCAACAGAGTAACACATAAGCATTACATTGCCCGTAGTAAACGCACACTCTAAACTAACATGGAGGACGTTGCCAAACAAAGTCATTTTTGGTGCACAAAAGTGTTCTTGGAGCTTCAGTTTAACCACTGAAGTCACTTGTAATGTTTTGACATTTTTGGTTCCTTTTCTGGACCATCTCGTGACCATTGGGGGGGGGGGGGGTTAAAACGACGCGAGAGTGATTAATAATAACAGAATTTTCATTTTTGATGACTTCTAAATTAAAGTCTAAATTACGTTTTTGTTTAAGAAAAATTAAATCAATACTGTTTGAGCAAGGTAGGGCAATGTCGACTTGTACAATGCCAAACTGTAAAAGGTTTAACCATTATTTAATCTTTTATTTTTGTTTTAAAGGTCTCATAAAGTGCTTTGAAATGCGAGTAGCTCCTCCCCTTTTTAAAAACAACCAATAGCGTAATTTGTTTTTATCACAGCTCTGTCAGTGAGAGTGGTTGAGCTCAAGCGCATCAAATGAAAAGCCTTTGGTCAATATTTGATAAGAAGTATGAGGTGATTTAAAAAAATAATAATAAAATAATTGATCCATTTGTTTTTATCTTCTAAGCATAGATTTTGTCACTGTTTTGGAGCACATTCGCTTATAGATATTCTTGAGGGTGCTTTCACACCTAGACTTTTGTTTCGGAACCTGGTGCATTTCCCCAGTTAGTGCAGTTCGTTTGGCATATGTGAAACCACCAATCACGCTCAGATCCGTGCCAAAACAATCGGTCCGAGATCGCCTGAATGAGGTGGTACGAACTCTAAAGCGGATCGATTGTAGTGAGAAAGCAATACGAACTAACGAACCAGGCTATACCACAGTGTATTATGGATATGTAATAGGCAAATATGGCTATATGAAAAGAGAATGATGATTAGGGCAGGATGTCATCATTCCTACCGGTAAATGTGCATTTCATGTCGAATACAAAAGTGAAAGCATGCTGAAATATTAACGAGAGCTGTTTATCCAAAATTTGACTGAACTGCAGTCTTGGTTTATCTGTTATTTCTCTCTATAAGGTAGAGCCTATAATGCATAATTCTAGCCAACGGCTATGTATGAGAAAGTCTTACCTCTGATTTATATTTGACAACGATATTTGTGGGTGTCACCATTCAAAATTAAAACAGTCATAAATTAAAATAAAGACGCATGACAGCTGAGCGAGACTCTGAAAAATAAACCCTGACACTCTGACCAATGTGAGGAGAGATTACTCGCACGTGACTTGTTTTAGCTATTTTGGTCCATTTAGAAACTTTGCGTTGTGAAAGCGAACCGCAGCAAGAACAAAGCGCAACATTGTAACAATTTTAATCCCTGTTTCGGAACAAACCAATCGATCTATAGGTGTGAAAACACCCTAAGACTAGCATACTAATTCTAACATCTAAAAAAAGAGCGTCATTTATTAAGTGTAATGATGGATAAATAAATGCTCGGAAAATAAAGAAGATGCAGCATTTTTACTTTACAACTAAGACAGCGAAAGTGATTATAAAATATCTGCGCACTGAAAAGCTCACATAAAATGACAAAACAAATAATAATAATACCGGTCATCTGTGTTCTCTTTTGCTCACTGTCATCACTTTCACTTTTCTTATACACTGGTTCGCTAAACTGAACGTCCAATCACAGTCTCTCTCACTGATGCTGATTTATTAAGCCCGGTCAGGCTTTACCACGGGTAGACTGTAAAGAATGAAGTCAGTTGTGAGCGTTCACCTGAATAGTGTTCATGACCCCATTAGCCAGCACTGCCATCTTCCCTGCTACGGTCTTCACACCCTGTTTGAACTGAGCGATGTCTGGACCAGAGGGAAGAACGCTGTCAAACCCTGACGAGCCTACAGAAGCACACAAAACACATGAACTTAAGAAACAGAACTTAAATCAAACTTCAAAATCTTATATAATAAGATAATATATATAACATTAATACAGACAGACACAATACAGCCACCTGGAAAGATTTTATAATATAATTTGCAAACAAAATAGCTAAAAACTGTGTTTACCAGAGGGACGAACACTGCCATCACCGAACAGGTCAGCAGAACTGATGGAGGTGCTTCCAGACATACCCTCCAGACGAGTCTTTGCTTCATACTAGAGGAGAAAAATATAGAAAATGATCTCATAATTATTCATTCATTCATTTTCTTTTTGGCTTAGTCCCTTTATTAATCAGGGGTCGCTACAGCAGAATGAACCCCCAACTTATCCACACAGAAATGCCCCAGCCGAGGCTCGAACCAGCGACCTTCTTGCTGTGAGGTGACAGCACTATCCAGTGCGCCACCGCGGAAAATCATTATTTAGAAAATATTTTTATATAAACGACACAAACTTAAAGTTATATTATACATGGGACGCTGCATCATTCATTTATTCATTTTCTTTTCAGCTTAGTCCCTTTATTAATCTGGGGTCGCCACAGCGGGATGAACCGCCAACTTATCCAGCATATGTTTTATGCAGCGGATGCCCTTCCAGCTGCAAACCATCACTGGGAAAGGGACGCTGCATATAAATCACAAATTTATGGACTGTTGTAGGGTTTAGGTTTGATTTTAAAATAAATGTATTATTCAGTAGCCGAGATGCATGAATTCAATCGGAAGACATCTCAGAAGTTTGCAACTGTATTCTTTGAGAGGAAGGGGGTGAATTATTTGAATTTGATAAAAACAGTACAACGATTTGATTTTACAAAATAGTTTTTCCCTGTTGGTTTAAGGCTGATTTATACTTCTGCGTCTAGCGCATGAGTATGCTCCGACGTAAGCTTCACGCGGTCGCAGACCCCTCGCCATGGCTGACGCCGACACTGACGTGCACCTCTCAAAAAATGTAACTACACGTCGCAACGACGCATAGCACAAGCTCTGTGATTGGTCGGCTTGGTAGCAGTGACGAGTGTGGGCGGTGCTGAGAGCCACGAGCCCAATGGAGCGATTGTTCACAAGTGTCGAGTCCCATAAATGAGCTCCATATGGAAACGTTTGTTTTGTGTTTACCTTATGATTAAAGTTGTTGCACGTCTGCCGATTCCCGCCTCTGAATGCGCGAGTTTTAGCTTCTTGTACATCAAGGTAGTGTTCAGAAAAAAACAACACCCGCGAAGAAACTCGACACAGAGGAACACAAACAGCAAGCAAAAGTCACTCACACACACACACAGATCACTCGACGCAGAAGTATAAATCAGCCTTTATACTGTATCTCCTCCTTTTTTATACATTCATTATTATTTTGTTTAATTATTTTTATATACTGCGTGTATATATTTTACTTTAGTTTGTTTGTTGCTTAGTTCCGACGTTCTGTATTGTTAACTTTTGAAAAAGCAAAATAGATAAGTTAATCGAAAGACGTGTATAATGCTACAAAAGACTTACATTTTTCTATTCAAATAATAAACTTTTTTTATTCTTATTTGGTAGTTTACTCTACAAAAATATTAAGCAGCAGAACAGTTTTCAGTGTTAATACTATGTATATTAAATGTTTCTTGAGCAACAAATAAACAATCAGCATATTCAAATTACTTTTAAAGAAAATAATTTTAAAATAATAATAATAAAGCATTTTAATGGCTACTAAAAGAGGGAAATTACAGTTATTTTAAACTGAAATATTTCATAATATTACTGTTTATCTGCATTTTTGCTTTGCCTTGGTGAGCATAAATTTTTTTTATAAAAAAAGGAATATTCCAAACTTCTACTGTATATTAAGAACATATAATGAAGAATTATTATTAAATTTAAATAAATACAGAAAAAGAGAGTTATGAAGTAATGTAGCGGGTCTCCTTGTACCTCTGGGTTGCTCTCACGGCCGAAGAACATGTCTGATGAGATGGCTTTAGCATTAGCAAACTTCTGGCGTGCTTCGCTAGATTCTGAGACTGGCACAGAAACCTCCGGCTTCCGTCTGCTGGGCAACCTGAGACACGGCGAATCCAGAGTCACAAAAACCAGCCACTAATCAAAACCAAACCCACTGACTGCCGCATGAGGACGTTACCTTTCTCCGATTGGCTGAATGCTTGAGATGGTGACCTCGCTGTCTTTAGGCTCCTCCTTCTCCAGAGCCCAGGAGGAGAACGACAATCCGCCATCATTGTCCCACCGCGACCCAAAGCCGTCTCCTGATGTGAAAGGGTTGTCCTTGTACCTGAAAACACAGTCAGTTACTAGTGTTGTCAAGATACTGGAAATTGTATGACATGACACTTTAAAGAAATATTGAAAGCAGTTTCAAATACCACTGGGAAATACTAAGAGCATTAGTTCAAATTACAATATTTATGCATGTCTTTTTTTTTCTTCCCCCAATTAACCAGCGTCAAAACCTCTGTCAGACAAAATGCATTTCAATTTTCAAAACTGATTTGACTACTTAAATAAAAAGTGACGCTTCCTTTGATAACAACTAGGGCTGTGCGGTTAATTGAAATCGTATCAAATCGCGATTTGGACATCGCCTTACAGCATGATTTTCCCGCAGTATGGTATTTGAATCATCAATCATAACGCAGCGCGCCTAAACAGAGCACGAGAACAGGAGACTGAACAGCCTGCGTATACAGGGATGATGAGTTCAGCACAAGAGGACTTGGTGCCAAAAAATCTACATCTGTGGTATGGGATTAAATTACTTTGGATACAGGAAGGCTGATGTCTCTAGTGTGAGTGCACCCTTAAAAACACGTGACATGGTGCTGTGACACAATAAAAGCGATCTTTTCCATTTTAAAAGTAAAAAAAAAAAATAATAATAATAATAATTGTCCCAACTATAACATCGACGCACAATTTCCATTTTTAAAACGGTTTCTATTTCGGCAGTTGAACAACAGCATAAACTACTATGACAAAGATCACCTCAGGTACTGATTATGGGCTTTATTCAGTATTAAATGCTACCATTATGACTTTAAATACCATTTTACCTGACATTTTTGCCATACTGAGAGCGCCAGCAGATCGTTTACTCAGATCTTGAAAATAAAATAACTAGCAAACATACGGTTTAAACACAAATGTTAGAACAGTGACTCAGAGCAAACCAACAACATCAGTCACTCAGCATGTACTTTTAATAACGTTAAAGAAATTTAACATTTATAACATTATGAACCTGTTCATTTGGTTGGGAATGTGGTCATTTCTGTTTAAATGTTTCTGTCCAGTCGCATTCTAGTGAATACAGCAAAATGGCTTGTCGCTGGAAACAAGTTGCATCACGTGTTGTTTGGAAACTGCATATTTGAAATTCACAAGTTGCGCAATTTGAAGTGTAATGGAAACACGTCTATTATCAGAGAGAGAAAGAGTGCAGCAGGTGCTGTTGTGCATTAATATTGTGGAAAAGCAAGATTGTATCATATCAAGTATTTCAGCATTGATAAAGTACTGAAAGAGCAAACCAGTTTCAGACATGCACATACTTTGGTGGTCCGGAAGCAAAGCCAGGCTCCTCAAACATGTCCAGCTTAGAGCGAGAGGAGGATTTGACTCCCACCGGGGTCTCCTGCTCGATCACCTGCATCTCGGCCATCACTGAATGAGACACGGCACTGCAAAAACCAAGGACAAAGTCAGATCATATAAGCCTCATTAAGCTGGACACTGCAATAAAAGCAACTAAACTAACAAACAGAGCCTCATCAGTCAGTGGGATGGCGTTCTGGCTTATTAATCTGCTGAAGACAGTGATGTCATGCTTGAGAGGAGTGATGTAATTGATGTGACAGTGGTTTAATGGAGGCTGTGTCTTTACCTCCTGTTGCCGAATCCCATGCCCAGCCTCTCCGCCTGCTCCTTCTTCTTCCCCTCCAGATTCTGCATTTTCTTCTCCTCCATCTTGCGGTCGATCTCCAGCTCTTTGTAGGCCAGTCGCATTGAGGCCACTCTGCGAGAGAAGGATCGCAATCAAGAAAAAAACAAAAAACAGCTCTGATTGCACTTTCAGAGCCAGTGTTCTCTTCATACGTAGGGCTGACCTTTCAAGAGAGGGCAAAATCTTGAACTAGAGAAAA
>CAIGQV010019081.1:9181088-9193588 GCA_903798115.1 Danio jaintianensis | reverse complement strand
TAAAAACCCCTCAAAGATGCAGGCTCATGGTTGACAGGGATCACCATCTACCAAGAAGCAATGTTTACTGAAACCATTTTTACCATGAATGACTGGTTCAAAACAAATGATTTGCAGGTTTTTGAAGCGGTGTTTCAAATTACTGACACTAGGGATGACGGATTTTAGCCATTTTTGTAGATGACAGTCATTAAAATGATTCATTCGAAGCGACGTTGAAGCCCAAATCATAATTTGGTTTTTAAAAATGCTTTAGGTGACAGTGTGTAACAAATTTAATCAGTGCAGTACAGTAGCAGACAGATTTTTCTAACCAGTCTGTTGTTTTAAAAAGTATACTTCAGGCTTTAAAGTGTTAGCTCATGCCAAAACGGCAATCTCGTTTGGATTGTTGTTTAATTTATTCACCCTCATGTCATTTCAAACCCATTACACAAATGATGGTGACTTTAATCAAATCTGAGAGATTTTCTGTCCCTCCACTGAAAGTATATTCACACAAGACGTTGACACTTTGTTATAAACATTCGCAAAAAAGAATAAAATAATAATAATAATAATAATAATAATAATAATAACAATCTTCTGTAGTGATACAATTACTATAGGGCTGCACAATATATCGTTTCAGCATCGATATCGCAATGTGCGAATCTGCAATAGTTGGTGAAGTTTGTTCCTCGCCGCTGTCGCCACTGGCTTGCATGGTTCGGGAATTGTGGAGCTACGCACCGATGGATTTGCTCTTCAGTGTTTGGACTCTCAGCAGTGAAAATTAAACCACACTGACCTGAGCTACACTGAACTTAAACTCTGAAAACTGGACTGACAGTTTCAATTTACTATAATCTTCTATGTTAAGCTGCTTTGACACAATCTACATTGTAAAAGCGCTATAGAAATAAAGATGAATTGAATTGTGTCGCTGTATCTGCAATGCTGAGTTGGGATTATAATTATAATTTAACCCATTTGGGCATTAGAAATTATTCAAATTCGTAGCTTCAACAAAGACTAATTGTATTTATTTATACAATGAAAATATATTAGTCAACATCTGAAGTGGATCAAAATACGAATGGGTGTTGGTGAATAGTTTTAGGACAACTTTGATTTTTGTGGTGGTTTTGAACCACTTCAAAAGCTGACTATTTTTTATTTTACATTTGATTGTTTTATTGCTGTACCTCAACAGACCTGTTAGACCCTTTAGAAAACAATAAAGCACTGTATTTCATTTGTATGTCTATGTTTGTGTATTAATTTATGCTTGTCGTTACTTTTATTTTATGCATATACACTCCTGATTATTCCTAAATAGAGTTATTTTAATTATGTCAGGAAATCATATCCAACTCGCAATATGTACTGCAGAAATACAAAATACCGCAATGTCAGTTTTTACCAATATCGTGCAGCCCTACACTATATGATGAACAGGCCTGGTTTTGGTTGAACAGGCTGGACTTTGAGTAAACAAACAGGTTCAACCATACCTGCTTTACGCATGAGAAGAAACCTCACTGATTCTTGCAGAATGTCAAATATGCTGTGTGAGATGGAAAAATATACCTAATTTTTTATTTATTTTTTTAAAATCAAGAATCATTGAGCTTCCATGGTCAAATTTAAATACTTGAAACATTGGTCACTGATCAGTGGTTTACATAAGGATAAAAGCCTAAATTAAAGGGATAGTGCACCCAAAAATAAATTTCAATACTTATTTCAAACTTTAATGAGTTTCTTTCTCCTGTTAAAGTAAAACCCTGCTGAAGCTGAAACCCTGTAACCATTGAATTCCATAGTATTTGCTTTTTCTACAATGGAAGTCAATGGTTACAGGTTTTCAGCTTTCTTCAAAATATCTTCTTTTGTGTTCAGGTTTATAATCACTTGAGGGTGGGTAAATTTAAATTTGAGTGAACTATCCCTTTAATTTTGATGCTCTCATTAAATAGCTCTTACAGGGATAGTTCACCCAAAAATAAAATTGACCTCATCGTGTATTCGCCTTCATTTGGTTTAATACATTTATGAGTTTCTTCAAAATATCTTAGAAATATTTTCAAAATTAATGCATCGACTTCCATAGTAGAACAAAAATTACTATGAAAGTCAATGTGTGCCAGCATTCTTCAAAATATCTTCTTTTGTGTTTACAAGAAGATTAACAACAAGTGAAAGGTAAATGACAGAATTTTCAGTTTTGGGTGAACTATCCCTTTAAGAACACTTGGTTCATACGGAATATGTTTTTGATCACTTAAGCAATATTTTGAGGCATAAGAATCTTGGATGAAACAAAAATCTATTCGATTTGTTTAAAAGCATCTTTATGTCACAAAGACACACTTCTTACAGATTGGAAAGACATAAAGGGTGCATAAATGACTTAATTTTCATCTTGGCGGGAACCTTCATCAACAGCATTAGCTTCATCATTTTGATCAGTAACGAATTTTTTTAATTTCCAATTAAATCCCATCCAATAATTATCAGTACAATGAAAGTACCCCTGATATCACCCTAAACAGATTTGAAGCTGCAAGAAAATGTATCATTATTTAAAAGCAGTGAAGACAATTACTATATTAACACCAAGCTTTTAAAACACAAGCGGTTTTGCAGTGATATTATAATGAAGAGGAAGGGGTGGAGCCAAAGCGCGGCACACACTCGAATTAAGTGTCAGTCAAGCGCAGAACCATGCTGCATCTGTCTGATCAGCCAATAGGCTTCTTGCCATTTCAAAATCATTCAGATCACCTTTAGGAGACTGAGGCTCCTCAGACGTCAGTCTCATGGAGTCCTCTACATTAACACAAAATTAACACAAAGCCGTTACTGGAGAACAGCAGGCTCCAAATACATTTGCAATGTTGTAAAACTACATTCACTGGCTTTTTATTACACTCAATCAATTATAAATAGCTGTGCTCTTCCAGAGTTTGGAACTGTGATCAAAGTTCCTTTAAATTACAAGTAGCAATGATAGTCCACATTCAATACTCTATTGCATAAACAGTAAAAAAAAGAAAAACAAACTTTTCAGCTATAAAGCCGCGGTCACACTAGAGTTTGAAATTCTGACAGCGATGTGAAAAAAGAGTGGAATAAAACACAGGGTATATACAGTAATTACATACCATTTAAGACCTTTTTTAAGAATATTTCAATACATTTAAAAACCTCATCGCCACTTTAGGTTTCAACCAGTAACATTGGCGACATTTTAACTCGAGTATATTTACTACATACTGACTGTAAGAAACCATAGATATTTACATTAGATGTCGCCTACACTCTTGTTGTCTACTGGAAGGAATGCGTCAATAGAGCCGCCATTTTGGTACAGGGTAGGGCTCCTTTAAAATGAATGTGGGACCAAGGTGTAGTGGAGGACTGGCCATCCGGAGCCAAAGATATATAGACATATATACATATATCTATGATCAGGAGTTTTCCCGGTGGTCAATATGCAAATATTTTTTTAAATTATGAAAATGATCAACTTTACATCCCTTTTCTACATCGATGGATCAGTGACCGCACGGGCATTGCCGACAAAGAACATGTGTTTGTGTGCATGGAAATGTATTATCTCCCTCCCTGTTAAATTTGATGTAATCCATGTCCTGAAACACACCCCCTCTCCTGCTTTCATTTCTCATTGTAACGGAGGGAGCGATTAGTTTGTGAATGAATCTCCATTATGAACGATTCGTGTGAACCATTGGTATCCTTGCATCAAAATGTGCACATCCACCTTTCTGATCTACATGGTATATAATATTTGTAATATTAATTTATGGTGGAAAGTATACACATTGAGGTGCAGGCACTGATATGTTATCAGGCACCCTTATAAGTTATAATTTAAAGGGTTATAATTTCTTCACTTAAACTATGAACGTGTCTACCCTGTTGTGCTCTGTAGCATTATCTTTATGCATTTGTTACTGTTTTCCTAACTATTTTTTTCTCATTTTCTTTGCAATTTTCTAAACTGTGAAGAATTTGTATGCATTTTGTATTTTTGTATGTTATATTAAGAGGAAACTAAAATAAACTTTATTATACATTTTAGCATTTAAGCATTCAGCATTTAAGACTTTTTAAGGCCCTTTTATGTAATTATATGCAAGTATACAAGCATTAAAAGATAATGAATCATTACACTGATGAAACTTAGCTGAAATGTTTGTTTTTCTCTTCTCCTGCGGTTTATTTAATAAATTAAGTGTGAACCAACTTTGCTACTTGTTATTACACTTACACTTATAAATGATTTATAAAAAATGTTAAGCCATTAAGTTTATTTGCTTTACAAAACATAAGGGATGCTCAGTTTTCCAGACTGGTCCTGGAGCTTGACTTGCATATGGGATTCATGACTGTTTGGTAACATATTCTTATTAAAAAAAAACACTTCAAATATGACAAACTGGGGGCTGAATGGAGAAACAGAAACACGTGGATGTTTAATGAACAGGTACATTCTGCCTGAGCACCCAAACACACACACACTCCAACAATCACTCACCTATTGTGGCTTTAGGACTTGTGCTCAGTCCTTCAATGCTTGGACCCTCGTCAGGCTCTGGATCACATGGACGACAAATGTTTATTTAATGTCAATGAGGTTTAAATGTATGTGTTTGGATGCGGTTGACTCACGGGTGCTGGTAATTTCTGAATTCTTAGGATTGCTCTGTGCCAGTTGAGGGCTAACAGTTTCAGCTCCATTCTGATCGGTTAGAGAAGGGGACGCCATGTCCCAACTGTTGGCAGGCTGTAGGCGAGAGAACATAATTACCAAATTTAACACATCATAAAAAAGGCATATCAGAAAGCACAATGTTTAAGCTTCCTGACACCACAGAACTAGCGGCGATGAAAGCTGAATGTGTTTGCTGACTTGTCACAGGCCAGCTAGCAAATCTACTCTAGGTGCTAGTAGGTGTATTGATGTATTGGTGGCTAATATTTATCAGCCAATATTGAATTAAAGGGATAGTTCACGCAAATTAAAAATACCTCATGTACTCACCCTTCAGTTGTTCCAAACCTTTTTGAGTTTCTCTCTTCTGTTGAACACAAAAGAAAACATTTTGAAAAATGTTGGAAACCTGTAATCATTGACTTCCACAGTGCTTTTCCTACAATGGCAGTCAATGGTTACAGGTTTTTAGCTTTCTGCAAAATATCTTCTTTAGTGTTCATCTGAATGAAGCAATTATAAAGGTTTGAAAGCACTTGAGGGTTAAAAAATTTAGTAAGTTCTAATTTTTGGGTGAATATGCTTTTAATTTAAAGCTATTGGTGGTAATGTGAAAAAGACAGATACTGATGATTTATTAATTGTATTAAGGCAATGAGTTGCATGGCTTTTGAATAATCTAAGAACAAATCGTTAAAAACTTGCACAAAAAAAAAATGTATTAATAAAAAATTTTATCATGAGTAATCACATCCAAGGGCAGCACGGTGGCGCAGTGGATAGCACGATCGCCTCACAGCAAGAAGGTCGCTGGTTCGAGCCTCGGCTGGGTCCGTTGGCGTTTCTGTGTGGAGTTTGCATGTTCTCCCCGTGTTGGTGTGGGTTTCCTCCGGGTGCTCCAGTTTCCCCCACAAGTCCAAACACATGCGCTATAGGTGAATTGGGTAAGCTAAATTGTCTGTAGTGTATGTGTGTGAATGAGTGTGTATGGATGTTTCCCAGTGATGGGTTGCAGCTGGAAGGGCATCCACTGCGTAAAACATATGCTGGATAAGTTGGCGGTTCATTCCGCTGTGGCGACCCCAGATTAATAAAGGGACTAAGCCGAAAAGAAAATGAATGAATAAATCACATCCAAAATAAAAGCTTGTTTTGACAATAATAATATGGGCGAGTACTGTGCATATTTATGATGTATATATAAACACACACATGCATGCATATATTTGAGAAAATATTTATTTATATTTAGATATAAAATAAGATATGATACAAATAATGTAGAAATGTAAATTTCTATATACAAAATTGTTTTGTATAGTTTTGTTTCTATGCATGTGTGTGTGTATCACATAATAAATATATATCAGAATCAGAATCAGAAAGAGCTTTATTGCCAGGTATGTTCACACATACGAGGAATTTGTTTTCGTGACAGAGCTTCTACAGTGCAACAAAATTACAGAGACAGGACAAAAAACAGATAATAAATATATTTTTTAAAAAAATTTTTTATTTTTTTTTATATTATATTATATTATATTAAATTATAATATTTAATATATAATATAATAATTATAATAAAATTATAATATAATATAATTATATAATATAATTATATTATATTAAATTTATATTAATTTTTTTATTTTTTTATTTTATATTATATATATATTACACACACATTATTACAATGTCAAAACAAACTTTTATTTTGGATGCGATTAATCTTGCCTGTCACTAATAATAATAATAATCTAAAAACAAAAACCTTCTAGATTCATGATGTTATTAACTGTAGAGCGTACAGACATGTCCTGTGAAATGGGTCAATTATAAAATGCCATGACTGTGAAAATACTGCTTCTGTCACAGAAAAAAACTAACAAAAAAGTGATTGTTCTACTCAAATATGAAAATTACCTCATCATTTAATCTCCTTCATAAGGTTTTAAATCTTTATGAGTTTACAAAAGAAGATATTTTGAAAAATGTAATGTTTTCCCCTACTACAAAAGTGGGTGCCAGCAACCAGCATTCTTCAAAATATCTTCTTTTGTGTTCAACAGTAGAAAGACACTCAAATAGGTTTTGAACAAGCGAAGGATTAGTAAATGATGACAGAATTGTAATTTTTGGGTGAACTATCCCTTTAACTATCCCAAGCAAATGCTAGTCATATACATACACTTCTTTTCAACATAACATTTCTTTCAAACAAATTGTCAAGTTTAACATTTCAAAAGTATATTTATTATGGAGAAATTCAAAAAGACATTATTTGTTGACTTTTGGTCCAAATGGATTGAATATAAAACTCTGATTCAACCTAATGCGTTTCTATTATAAAACCTTTAGTCTCATGCGTATTTATATATATTCGGGTGAACTATCCCTTTAAACATCCATCAAGAAACAATGGCCAGTCTTAACAATACTTAACAATAAAAGTGTTCCTTTAGACATCACAGCTTTGTGTTTACAAGTCCAAATGGCCAGCTCGGAGTCTCCTACCTGTGTGTGCTCGTCAAAGAAGTCAGACTCTCTCTTCTCTACAGGTGATGGTTGAGCACAGCTGGAGCTGTCAATCCACAGCTGGCGTGGGAAAGGAGGAAGAAAAGGTGAATCAATGTCCTGAATGCCACTCTCTAGGTAACCTGACCATCTGTGTGTACTTTCATAACCCGTGAGCCTGGGAAGATAAAGCTAACAAATGCTGTGGTAACGTGGAGTTTGTTCAGTGACTCAAGTTCAAAGTTTACTTAACATCACAACACCACAGAAGTGTATTTAAAAAGAAGAGGTGAAACACAAACATGTGCATTATACAACTAAACAGCAGAAAAGAATACATAAAACATAATAATGTGAACTTTTGTGTGAAAGGTTTCAATTTAGTTTATTAAATTAGAGCACTTTCAAAACAGCTAGGGCTGACCAAAGTGCTATACATAAAATGCAAATAACAACAATAAGAGGTGAAGAAAATGCAAATAGTAATAACTGCTTAATGAAGCAAGTGCAGACAAGTAAAGAAACATTAGCATGTTTAAAATTATACATTTTTTCTGACATGCATTAAAAAGCTATTAAACGTATTGTTTTGACATTAAAAAGCCTGCATTCGACTAAAACTAATCCATCTAAATATTATAGGCTAAATACATGCAATTCTAAATGAAATATAATTGACATTAAAATGAAGTTCTGATATTGATAAGCGTATTTCTGTAAATTACCGAAGTTACCAAAATAAATGTAAAATTCATCATTCATTTTCCTTTGGCTTAGACCCTTTATTAATCAGGGGTCGCCACAGCGGAATGAACCGCCAACTTATCCAGCATATGTTTTACGCAGTGGATGCCCTTCCAGCCACAACCCAGTACTGGGAAACTAAATTTAAAATTATGACTACTTTGTTTTCATCCGTTTTTATATTATTTGTTTTTATTTTATTTATACTTGTCTCTTTTATTCCTGTTTATGTAAAGCACTTTGAATTGCCACTGTGTATGAAATGTGCTATATAAATAAACTGGCCTTGCCTTATTTATTAATTACAACATGCAATTATCATTATTATGCAAAAATGAATTCCATTTTTTATACCTTTTAAGGCCTTTTTAAGATCATTATGAAATAAATTTCAGACTTTTCACAGGGCTAAACTCTAAGGCTGGCCAATGGAAAATGTTTTGACTTGCCTCATCAAAAAAAAAATTTATTCTGTTATTTTTTTCCCCCACATAGCAATATATATATATACACTTCTTTCAACATAATATTTCTTTCAAAAAGTTTAACCATGTAAATTTTATATTTATTATGGAGAAAATAACATTCTGCGTGAATAATCAAAAAGACATTATTTTCTTGACTTTTGGTCCAAATGGATTGAATATATAACTCTGATTCAACCTAATGTGTTTTTATTATAAAACCTTTAGTCTCATACGCATTTATAAATATGTCCGCTCGACTTTTCTTCTGTAAATAGTTTTTGTATAAATGAAAGATAATGTAAAAGGATATATTGCTCTTATTATCATGAGGAATTGTTTTAATTTTTTTTCCCTGACTAGGGAATTCAATTTGGAGAATTTGCTGTAAAAATATCTAACAGATGTTGTGAATTGTCTCTCTTTGCAATAGTGTTGTCATGATACTGGAATTCGATACCAATCAGTACTGAAATTTCCCGCTAACATTTGAACACTGTTGAGCATGTCCTTAAACAGCGCTGATTTGCCAGTGTTCACATGCTCAACAGAAATGACTGTGATTGGCCGTGAAGGTCATCAGTTCACCGAATTCACAGCTGTTTACTGAGTGTAACCACAGATACTGGAGCCTTTTAAAGCTGTGAAGATCAGTTGATTCATCAGCAGATCACTCGTATGTCAGCTTATAAACAGACCAGCTGATCTTTGTGGCTTTAAAACGCTCCTGTATCTCTGTATCTGTAGTTACACTCAGTAAACAGCAGTGAGTTTGGTGAACTGATGACCTTCACAGCCAATCAGTCATTTCTGATGAGCATGTGAACACAATGACAGATCAGCGCTGTTTAAGAACGCGCTCAAATGTTAGCGGGAAATGGACGTTTTTAAAATTTCAGTACCGATTGGTATCGAATTCCAGTTTCGTGACAATACTACTTTGCAATAAAAACTTAAATACAAAAAAAGGGTTTTATGGAAATGGATTGTTGGTGATTGGATGGGTGTCGGCCTGTTTGAGTAACTTTACATGGACATAGGAAAATGAAGAACTGTTTAAAACACAATAATTCAGTGAATTTAAGACTTTAAGGCCTAAAATTGTGTTTTTGAAATTTAAGACATTAAAACTTTTCCCTGTGGACACCCTGTATTGTTAATTATATTTTAATATTTATAATTTAAAAACTGTTGGGTTGCCATATTATATAATATATAAATTCCAGGCCGCAAAGCCAGGTTGGAGGTACTGCTTTTGTTACCAGCATGACAGTAAAATATCTGTTAATAACAAATGCTTACACCAAATCTGAGGGGCATAGTTCACATTCTAGGCAGTGATAATACTGGAACATTATCTGATTTATATACTCACATCGGTGCCGTACTTGGACAGCGCAGCGTTGGCAAGCTGTCGAATCTTCTCTCTGTACATCTGAGCTGCACGACTGTTATACTTCGCATTGGTGTCATTGGTGGTACAGCCATGCTGGTGGAAAAAACCCATCTGTGCACAAAAATAAAATTAAAATTAAAATCGCATGAGATAGGAAGTGATAGAAAATGCATGGAGTCTATGATGCAACTCTACGCATATTATTGGTTTAAAAAAAAGAAGAACTAACCGCATTGGCATTTCCTCCAACCTGCATGCATCTCAGCTGAAACCAGCTCCAGTTGGAATCCAGCTCTGTGGATCTGAAAAGACAAGACTCTACTCTTTAACACATACTCATGCCTTACTAACAATGAATGTCACATTCTGTAACGGGAGAGATAAAGAAAACCTTGACAGACACTCACATGACGGCGCATATTATAGAAAACAACAGACAGCCAGACTGACCTGATAAAGCTCAAGTGCACTCCCAAAGAGCGATGTATTCCAGAGCAGTCGATGCACAGAAATACTCCATATGAAATACTGGCCCAGCTTGGGTTCTTGGCCGCACAGTCAAAACAGGCCTATTTAAAACAGGAATATTTAAAACTATAAAATACTTTTGGTTAGTATCGATACCAGCTTTGCTCTCTCGCGCTCTCTTCTCACCAGCAGCAGTTGACACATTCACTGCATGGTACGGTATCGAATATCGTTATTTTTTTAAGGTATTGTATCAAAGTTAGAAATATAGTATCGATAGTTAGAAATAGTGTTATCGTGACAACACTAATGTATATATATATACATAACATAGATCATTTATATTTATATAATAATAATAATAATAATAATAATAAATTATTTATATTATTTAATATTTTATTATATTATATACAGCTCTGGAAAATGAAAGAGACCACTACTTATTGCAGGTTCACTTGATTTGCATTTGAGTAAAATGTTTTTACTAAAAATTGTTTCATAAACTACTGATAACGTGTTTTCAAAACATCAAATAAGAATAGAAGTTAGATAATTTTTTTGTCAAAAATGACAATAGCTTAATATAAATAAAATGATACATCTTTTTGAAACTTATATATTGGCTGGGAAAGTGTGTGCGCAATCTATTTAAATACATTTACATTTCTTGCAAAATTCCATATTGTCATTTCCTATATATTATCACCATTATCTAAACGATAATTTTCTTGTTTGAATTTAAGAAAATGGTCTTCGTAATTGAAGACATGTTATCAGTAGATTAATAATTAAAAGGCACATCTATTAATGGCAAACCCAGAAACAACAATACATTTGAAGTAACTCTTACATTTCTCCCTCAGAGTTATATATAAACAAATAATATAAACGAAATGACAAATTAAAACAGGAAAACTATTTAAACAAACAATGCTTTAGACTTTTCAATAAAGTCAAACAGAACAGAATTAAACTAACAAAGGCCCACTGAAGCCAACATCTGGTACAAACCTGCTCATAAAAACTAACAGACTATAAAAACTTCACCTCAACTTTTCACAACAATACATTAAAGTCATTAATAAACATTTTCTACTCCACTTAAACTTGACAGTTCTCTAGAGTATATATAAACACACACAACAACAAATCCATACAAATTAACCGTATTTATATAATGAAAATCCAAGTTTCGAGGCATATGTAATGTGGATGTACATTAATTCGTGATTCCTTTATCTTATTTACATCTATTACGAGTATGATCCGTGTTTGGGACACTTTAAACAAGCAACTTTATGATTTTAGAGGTACATTATTATAGGATGAGTCATTTCCCACCGCCACTGCGTCATTCTCAAATAACAGACACACACCGGTGAACCCGAGACCCACAGATTTCCTTCAAGACAGCTCAATAATACCTACCAGTTCGTTAATACTCAGTCATTAGCTAGTCACAGTTTATTAGTAACATATTTGCTTATCAAGTGTGATGTTGACAGTAAACAAGATGTGTTGGATGAGGGCCCCATCAGCACCGGTTTAGCGACCAACAAATGACACGTAATCCCACAAGTACCACACATATGGATGTCTCTATATAGGCTAGAATGACTATTAAA
The DNA here is from genome assembly GCA_903798115.1 of Danio jaintianensis. Taxonomy (NCBI): domain Eukaryota; kingdom Metazoa; phylum Chordata; class Actinopteri; order Cypriniformes; family Danionidae; genus Danio; species Danio jaintianensis. The sequence goes on along the minus strand of CAIGQV010019081.1, from coordinate 9,181,651 downwards.
AGATTCACACGTTGATTACAATAACACCTCACGACTTACCTTGTTAGTTGGTATGGAGCGCAAACGTTTAAAAATGGTGAGAATTTCTGTCTTGTTCGGTTCCGACGCCATCTTGCCAACTGAGCAGAGAGAAAACAGACACCGCAGAAAATAAAAGAAAGGACGGAAGTGACGTTTATGCAAAATAAAAGTCTCTGTAAGAGAAAACAAATTAAATAAATGTCAGATAAATTTGTAGAGACATAACGTTCGTGAAAACACGTGTGTTATTTGCTCAATTTAATTTATAGCACTATGCACATTACACAGAAACATAAATAGAAAGTGTTATTAGTTTTTCCAAAATATTGAGCAGAAGTTTTTGTAAATTAAATATTTTTTTTAATTAAGAGAGCAACTTCAAACACTGATTTGTTTTTCTTTCATTGTATAGACACATTTAAATGTATAACAAGACATCCAAATATATATATATATATACATAAAAAAATAAAAAATTAGCTATAACAATTGGCTATAATCACAGAAACAAATATTTTTGAATCAGAATATATAAAAACAAA
>CAIGQV010019081.1:9144293-9178578 GCA_903798115.1 Danio jaintianensis | reverse complement strand
GGGTTTTGGATTAGGTACGTTTGACAGTTACGTGAGTTGCGTAATATGTGTTAGAGAGAGCTGAGGTAAATTTGCTTTTATATTCGCACATTCGGACCTTCACCCTTTTAATATAATTTCAGAAAAGTATTGTTTGCAAATTCTAAATAGAGGAATCATATTAGCAGCCAATGACTATTATGAATTAGGCCTACGTTGTTTACAGTCAATTAAATAGTGCTAGTGTTGTATTGAAGTCATACAGGCGATTTCAGACCGAATATTCAAAGTAGCGAGGTAAACAATATAGGGACCGTGTCACAAGTTGTACCATCATAAGAATATAACAGTTCCTATGTTAAAACCTATTTGAAGTTGAATGTGTTTTTGTTTTCTTCCACCTTTTGTATTATTCCAGGAGAGGAGTGGAAATAACTTCTTCACCCACAACACCCTCAGTCTAAAATATAAGTTGGACAACGAGTTTGAGCTTGTGTTTGTGGTGAGTGTTTATTTTGCTTTCACTCCTAATAATGTGATCTGATCAATATATCATCAAACCAGCTAATATATGTTTTCTGATCTCTCAGGTGGGTTTTCAAGCAAATCTGATGCTGAAGTACGTGGACAAGTTCATAGATGATGTCCAACTCCACTTCAGAGATCGATACAAGAATGAGCTGGAGCAGAGAGGAGCTCTAAAGTTTCTCCTCAATAATTATGAGTTTGGAGATGACTTCCACAGACTTCTGCGGTGAGCTACTGCTTTTCCACGTACAGTAAGACTTGGAACTGTAAGGCTGTCAAAATAAATCAAAAATGTTTCAGCAGAAAATATAAACACTTGGATTTGAATTCTAGTACGTTTTGTCATATATAAATGTCATGTTTTTTAAATCCAGACAAATTCACTTTACAATTCCCCTTACTATAAAACACACCTTACTGGACTGTCCTGCTTTTAATGATTCCAGGAGGCTTTTTTTATTAAATGAACTCTCTTAAGGATATTTTTAGTGACACCAGGAAAAATGTTAGATTTTTTTTTATCATGTATTAACGCTAAAAATCTTATTTAATTTTTGTATTCATTTGTTTGTTTGTTTTTTTAGTTTAGTTTATTTGTTTACAGGGTCAATGCACATTTATAAACATTACTGTAAAATGTGCCAGAATTAGCCAAGAATGGCTATTTTTCATCTGTAGACCCCGTTTGTTGTTTTTAATTGTATATTTATTATTGAAATGTTCTTGCCATGAAAATAGCCTTGGTTGCTGACATGGCATTAAATAAAAAAATACATTACAAATTCACTTTATCCCCTGGTTTAGGCTTAAGGCTAGTCCTAGACTTAATATCAGCGTTATTAGCAGTTTAATAGCAGTGAAATATCATAAAATGTCACTGTCTTTGATTTGTCTTAAGATGCACACTGGTTATATGTTTTTCTATGTCATTTGTATAATAAGCTGCATAAATACTCTAATTTATTTCATGCAAATGTCAATTTAGCAAAAAAAAAAAAGTTTTCTTCAAAATAGCGAAACCCTTTCTAAGTTGTTTGTATTTTACAGTGCTGTAAAATACTCAAAATGTCTCTGTCAACATTTTCAAACCATTTTATTTGACTTAACAAAATCACACAAGTGTCACATGATCCATAACGAAGCTTTTTCCTGATAAATACAAAAATTAAAAAAACAATTAGTTATTTATAGATAGCCAAGTCTTATTCTTTTGATTGGAATGATTTAATTTTGGTTTAAATATAAAACACGTTTACATATATATTTTTTCCGATCCTTTTTCTGAACTTAACTCTGTGGTTATTTGTTTTGGAAAATATAATCAGAAGTTTTTAACATGCTGTTAACAGATACTTTCCCTGTGAATTTATGATTCAAGATTTTACTGCAAATCTCACATCCATAATGCTGGAATTATGCTTGGGCTTATTCCTGGCTTAACCTAAGCACTGTTTGTGAAACAGGGCCTATATGTACATTATCAGTCATTTTTTTAATGAAGAATTTAGCTGTAACAGGAAAGACTAACAAACAAGTATCTAACAAATGATCAACATTTTAATTTTCAGTAAATACTTTTTTCAATCATGTATTTATGAAAGATTTGTTTTAGCATTGTTAATAAGGTTTCTTGAGCAGCAAATCCGCTTTCTGGAGGATCATATCATACTGAAGATTGAAGACTAGAGAAATGTTGCAGAACATTTAGCTTTACATCAGAGGAATAAAGACCATTTTAAATTATTTTAGAATAGAAAAGCTTAAATTTTACTATTTAGTATTTCATAATATTACTGTTTTAACTCCATTCATTCATTCATTTTCTTTTCGGTTTAGTCCCTTTATTAATCCGGGGTCGCCACAGCGGAATGAACCACCAACTTATCCAGCACATGTTTTACACAGCGGATGCCCTTCCAGCTGCAACCCATCACTGGGAAACATCCATACACACTCATTCACACACATACACTATGGACAATTTAGCTTAGCCAATTCACCTATAGCGCATGTCTTTGGACCTGTGGGGGAAACCGGAGCACCCGGAGGAAACCCACACGAACACGGGGAGAACATGCAAACCCCACACAGAAATTCCAACTGACCCAGCCGAGGCTCAAACCAGCAACCTTCTTGCTGTGAGGCGATTGTGCTACCCACTGCGCCACCGTGACGCCCGTTTTAAGTCCAATTACAATTAAATAAATCCCGCACTTCTTTCAAAAACAATAAAGTCTAGATAAAGTAGGCATTAACTACATTTTCATGTTATGTCTCATAGAGCTTAAATTTTCTACTATAATAATAATAATAATAATGTTATTATTATATAACAAATATTATTTAATTATAATCATAATAATTATTATGCAACATTTAATAATGGTTTTAATGATTAAAAGATTACAAAAATAAACAGTTTTAAATAATTTGGCTCCTTTGTGTTTTGTAGGGAGGCGGAGGAAAGCAGCAAAGCCAAGGGCCCTGCCAGTATGAGGACTTTCGAACAGTCCCAGAAATCCAAGAAAACTGTGAAGTCTATGATCGAGACCAAGGATGGAGACAAAAGCAAGGAGCAAGGAGGCAAAAAAAATAAAAACGCCAAAAAGGAAGGTGAGATTCAATGAAATGAGGAATCCGCTTGATAGAGAGTCAAGTTGAAAGCTTATTGGTTTGTTCACGTATTTTCTTTTCTTCATTATCAGCTGAATCAGCAGGGGATAAAGCTAAAGCTGCCTTACAGGCTCCCACAAAAAAAGCAGTGGAGAATGGGAGTGAGAGTCTGACCCAAGATGAGATTGAGAGGAACCGTGCCAAGTTCATCAGCAAACAGCTGGGTGGAGGAAAACCAGAGAAGCCCAGGTAGGAGACATTATGCATATATAGCAGATGAAGATCCTTTTTGAATTCACCTCATAGTAATGTGTATACTTTTTGTCAGTGCAGTCACATGTGGATGATGCTAAATGCAGGTGTAAACAATTTTGAGCTTGTCCACTTTTGACCTCTTCCAGAGATTGTTGAAAATGTATTTTTTGAATATCGAATTGGAAATCTCAAGTGGTTGAATGCATTCAGATAGCCACAAAAGACCACCTGCACTCCACTTTAGATATATGCCGATATTCAATAATTCAATAATTCCACCGTAATAATCAACGCCGTAATAATCAAGGAACTGTGCTGCAGTACCATGGAAGTACCTGAAAACAGTCCTCAGCTAGGTCACTTTTAACATGGGGACTATTTTCAGGCACTGAATAATATTATTGCGCTGCTGCAGCAAAGTTTCTTGAGTATTACACCAGAATGAGAGTATAGTTCCTAGCCATATTAGCCTGGAGAATAGAAACTCTTCATTTTCTGCCAGTCATAGTGCATGATGTAACTACAGAAGAGTCAAGCTTTAAATAGTAAAATTATCAAAACTCTTTGCTCATATTTAAGAGAGATGCTAATGGTCTAATCCGATTCAATGATCTATGCTAAGCTAAGCTAAAAGTGCTCCCACCGGACCAGGAGATCAGCTGAGAGTTGTAACTCCAGAGTTTCTCAACTGGAGTTGTAAAATAAGACCTTTTTTCATAAGTCTTATGTTTATAGATAATTTTTTATTATTATTATTATTATTACACAGTAAGTCCCCTAAACCCCAAGGCAAGCCAAAGGGGAAGGTGAACCGTGTGTGGGATATGGGCGGGAAGAGTTCTGGAGATCTGGACTACAGTGGAACCAACGGCAACAACTCCAATGACGCAAAGACCGAAGACAATGATGCAACAGCTGAACCGGTGAAGAGTCCATCCTTATTCCCCATATAAAGTCCTCGCACCATGCATTACTAAATGACATTTAAATGTAGAAGATTTACATTATGTATGTATATTGTCTTTTTTATTTTATTTGACCTTATCCACTGCACGAAATACAACAGTAAAGTAATATAACATTTGGTACTAGGGCTGCACAATATATATTGTTTCAACATCAATAGCAATTCATTCAGCTATAGTCACATCACAGGATCTGCAGTGTTGAGTTGGGATTGTAATTAAACAGTTTACAACACATAATAGTTTACTATAGTAATTATAGTTTAACCCTAATAGAGGGTTAGATTTTTAAGGCCTGTGACTAAGATTTCAAGTGAATTTAAACCATTTCGGACATAAGAAATGATACGATTTGTAGCTTTAACAAAGACATATTGTATTGAATTATGTATACATTGAAGTCTTCAGTAGTCAACATATGAAGTGGATCAAAAAAGTGTTTCAAAAGACAAGAATGGGTGGTGTTGGATAGTTTTAGGACAACTTTGATCAAAGGATTTTAATTCAAATTTTGACTACTGTATACAGTGTTATTTTACGTTTGATTATATAAGTTCTGTACCTCAGTACTATTCAGAAAACCGTAAAAGAACTGTTTATTTTGTTAGTATCGTTGCTTTATTGCAGTGTTTCCCAACCCTGTTCCTGAAGGCACACTAACAATACACATTTTCAACCTCTTCCTAATCAAACACACCTGAATCAACTCATCAGAACATTAGAAGAGACTCCAAAACCTGAAGTTAATGGGTCAGATAAGGGAGACATCCAAAATATGTACTGTTGGTGTGCCTCCAGGAACAGGGTTGGGAAACACTGCTCTATTGTATTCATTTCTGCCTGTAATTTCTTTATATTTTATGCAGATGCACTGATCAATACAGCTATTTAAATCGTCTTGTAAAATTTTATTCGTATCACAAAAAATATTGCCCAATTTAGCAAATCTGCTTCTTAAATTCACTGCTTTTTTTCCCCAAACACTCATACATTCTTAAATTTTCAAGATTAAGACTATATATTTGCAGATGAAAGTAAGTAACCGTGTTCCTCTTTCAGGCTATCCAGGTGGAGTCAATGAAAGGTGACCTGCGAGGTGTGGATTACGAGTCCTCGGATGATGAAGATGAAGAAGTGGAGGAGGAGGAGAAGAAGGTGGTGGTCACAAACACTAAGAAGACAGGGTAACAAGTCAACACTACTATAAAACATGAATTTCCTTCATCTGAACTGGTTTCTTTGAATCCTTCGATGTGGAAATGCCTCATTCTGATGTGTTTTCTCTGCAGAGCTAAAAGGAGTGGTTTTGGGGGGATGTTTGGGATGCTGAAAGGCCTGGTGGGATCGAAGAATCTGACTCAAGAGGACATGGAGCCAGTTCTGGACAAGATGAAGGACCACCTCATCGGTATGACATCACTCACCCTTCATGGCAAATCATTCAATACACTTTTGTCTACATTTTTTTTTTTCATTAAGTTATTTCAGGGTTCTTAAAGTAAAAAGGTGGACAGTCTAAAATCACCATCCTAAAAACGGTGTATACTAATACACAGGTATACTAATACTTCCTAATATTGCAAACTATTACCGTTTATTGGCATATAGTGGTGCATCAGCTGGAAATCTTGCACATTCAGAGAAAATAGCTGACTTCCATGTTGTAAAATTAAGTATGTATATCAGGGTGTGCTGCAATTAAAATTAAAATTGCAACAAAAAAAGAACCATAAACTTTCCATGTAAAAGTATAGCACTGCAGATATAAAGCCTAAAATGTAATGTTAATATATATATATATATATGTATATGAAAATGTAAAGAGCTTAAATAAAAACTATACATTTGTATAAATTCATCTATCACCTATGTGATAGTCAGAAAAAGGCATAATTTGACTAAAAGAAATTTCATATAAATAAATAATTAAAATATAAAAATCTATGAAATAAAAATTATTTACTATTTAAGTAAATTGCTAGGATAGTGTATGAAAATAGCCAAAATAAAATTAAGTGTTTTCATAAAATTAAGACATGAAATTATTAAATAAATCTATTAAATAAATAGATTCAGCTCAAAAGCCATAATGTTTGATTCAATTAACAAATTATTTTGGGTTTGTTCGTTTAAAAAGTTGATATGCTGTTTTACAGCCTATGGTAACACTTTATTTAACAGTGTTTTTGTTAAACTTTAAACAAACTTAACATTGCAATAACAGCATATTATACATAATAACATGCAACTAACCATCATCTTAACCCACTCTATGTTGCTTGTTTATTTTAATAAATGTATAATTACCATACCTGGTTTTACTTTAAACACAAATAATTGTGTCTTAAATGATCATAAACAGTTACGAAAGTAATCGAGTGCTTTCATTATAGATCTGTGGATTCTTAAAGGGACACCTCTGTTACAAAACAGTGGATCAAAATGAGATTCGCTGCTCTTCACTAAATAACTATAGTAACTTTAATCAATATTTGTATCCCATATGTTGACAGGTATGATAATTACTCTATAAAAAGAGTAACCCTGCATGCAGTATAACTGGATCAAGCTAGTTTATTTTGTTCTCCTTAGCAAAGAATGTAGCAGCCGAAATCGCCTCTCAGCTCTGTGACTCTGTGGCCAAGAAACTGGAGGGCAAAGTCATGGGCACGTTCACCAGTGAGTCCAACACACACCTGCTGATTAGCCCATCCAAACAACAACCTTCCCACAGACATCTGCATGTTCCCACACAGATACATCCACTGTTTGTCTTTCTGGATAAGGTTTTGCTCTCGTTAATCTTCTTCTGGCTTTTCTTCCTCCAGCGGTGGCCTCGACGGTAAAGCAGGCTCTGCAGGACTCGCTGGTGCAGATCTTGCAGCCCAAGCGGCGTGTGGACATCTTGAGGGATGTGCTGGAGGCTCGTTCTCAGCGCAAACCCTTTGTCATCACCTTCTGTGGGGTGAACGGTGTCGGAAAGTCCACCAATCTTGCCAAGGTGAAATTTGGTTAATTTTAGCAGGGTTTGCTAAGAGGGATTTATGTAAAATGCAGAAAACCCTTTGTTATCAGCGACACCGGTGGTCATTAAGGGAATTGCAGGCAGCAACCCAGCATAAATAATTAATTTGAAGTGAAGTGAAGTGAAGTGAAGTGTAGTGTGGCCAAGTATGGTGTCCCATACTTGGAATTTGTGCTCTGCATTTAACCCATCCAAGTGCACACACACAGTTAGTGAACACACACATACCGTGAACACACACCCGGAGCAGTGGGCAGCCATGCTGCGGCGCCCGGGGAGCAGTTGGGGGGAACGGTGCCTTGCTCAAGGGAATCACCTCAGTCGTGGTATTGAGGGTGGTGGAGAGTGCTGGTCATTCACTCCCCCCACCCCCAATTCCCGCTGGTACCGAGTATCGATCCAACACTCTAACCACCAGGCCACGACTGCCCCCTGAATTTGAAAGAAACTGAATTTTATTAAAGGCTTCAATATACTCACAGAAATGAAAGTAGCATTTTCTTGTCAACAGGAAAATAAATGCACAAGATCCGAAGAAAGCTTCAGATTAGGTCATATCAATATGAATGTTTGCGTATTTCTTCATATTGACAGTGAGGTTATTAAAATGATGCTGTTCTCAAGAGGTTTTCTAATAAAGAAGATATTTAGAAACATGTTTGAATCTAGCAGCCATTTACATCCATAGTAAGAAAAAAAAACTATGAATTTAGTGGAGTTCAACAGAACAAAGAAATGAATAAAGGTTTGAAACAAATGTTATGTAGAATTTTTGGTTAAATAGTCCCTTTAAAAGCAAAAGTTGTGTTTGTTAATGTTGATATTGACCTGAACAGAGATTAAGCAATGAATTAGAATTATGTTGCTTAATGTAGTTAAAGGGATAGTTCACTCAAAAATGAAAATTACTGCATAATTTACTCAAGCTATCCTTGGCGTATATGACTTTTTTTTTTTCTTCTGTCAGACGAACACAGTCAGAGTCGTTTTAAATTTTTTCCTGGCTCTTCCATGCTGTATAACGGTTGGATAGTGACTTTTATTTTGAAGCTTCTCAAAGCACTTAAATCTGTTGTCAACTGCTGTAACCCATATGCCGCTAGGAGGTTAACGCATGTTTTATGAAACAGATCGATGTGTTTTTGTAAGATAAATATATTAAATATTGGAATTTATAAACTCCCAGCGACTTCCAGCAGCGGGCGAATGCACATTATGTGCGACTGATGTATACGACGTGTGACACATAAGACGTGGCGACACATGTACGCAGCATTGCAAGAGTACTGTATGACATTATAAAGTCACATCAAGCACATCAAATGTTTTCCTTTTCGTCGTCGTCTTCTCTGGTAAACACACTGTGTAGTAAGTGGTATGATTACATCATGCATCACACGTTGTATACGTCAGTCGAGCATAAAGTGCCTTTGGTCACCGCCAGAAGTGATTTTTAATTGAATGCATCAATCCACTTCATGCGTTAACCCCCTGGTGGTGTATGGGTTAGTTTGACGGGATTTTGGAAGCTTCAAAATAAAAGTCACTATCTAACACCATTGTACAGCATGGAAGAGCCAGGATAAAATGTGAAACTACCCCGACTGTGTTCATATGACCGCAAAAAACTCATATACACCCAAGATGGCTTGAGGGTGAGTAAATAATGGGGTAATTATCATTTTTGGGTGAACTATTCCTTCAAGTAATGTTAACAATTGGAACCTTTTCCAATTGGAAATTTTTCAAAGTTTAAATTGAGAATGTGGTTCATAATTTTTACAGAACTATTAAGCAGTAAAAAAAAAAACCCCAAACAATATTGATTTAAAAAGAATAATAAAAAGAAATTGAGTATTGAATCTGCACATTAAACAGGATTAACTATTTTTGTGTATTTATTTTTATACAGTCAAGCCCGAAATTATTCATACTCCTGGCAAATTTTGACTTCTTCAACCAGCATTTTTACCGGAAATGACAAATTTAAAGATAATAAGATGATGTACAAGAGGCATCATTGTGGAAAACAAATCTCAGCTTTTATTTACATTTGAAAAAAAGTCAGAATTTGCAGGGGTTATGAATAATTTCGGGCTTGACTGTATTTATTTTTGTATAGATCTCTTATTGGCTGATTGAGAATGGCTTTACGGTGCTGATCGCGGCCTGTGACACGTTCCGCGCTGGAGCGGTGGAGCAGCTGAGGACTCACCAGCGCCGGCTGAACTCTCTACATCCACCTGAGAAACACGGAGGCCAGCCCGCCGTCCAGCTCTTTGAGAAGGGCTACGGCAAAGATGCTGCAGGGATCGCCATGGAGGCCATTGCCTTTGGTAAAATACACATGATATTTCAGCAAAAAATGAACATTGTCATCATGCACTCACTCTTTTCTTGTTCTAAACCTGTTTTGAGCTTCTTTTTTCTGTTGAACACAAAAGAAGATATTTTAAAGAATGTTGGAAATCAGTATCCATTGACTTTCATTGCTTGTTTGTTTTTTTGTTTGTTTTTTACTATAGATGTCAATGGGTTCCGGTTTCTTATATATATATATCTTCTTTTGTTTTCAACAGAAGAAGCTCATACAGGTTTAAAAGTACTTGAGGGCGAGTAAATGATGACAGGATTTCTATTTTTTTTCCTTATTTGTATAGTTTTTGTCTTGTTTCTAGTCCAAATATCTAAAAAATCTTAAATCAAGAAGCATTTTCTAGACACGCAAAGCATTGTTTGGCTTTCAGAAATGTTAAGTCATGATGTTAACGTGATATTTCAGCCTAAAATTAACATTCTGTCATCATGTACTCACTCTTTTTCTTGTTCTAAACCTGTTGAACACAAAAGAAGATATTTTGAAGAATGTTGGAAACCGGTAACCATTGACATTCATTGTTTGTTTGTTTTCTACTATGGATGACAACGTCTGCCAGTTTCTTATATATTTCACAATATCTTCTTTTGTTTTCAACAGAAGAAAGAAACTCGTACAGGTTAGGAACTGATGACAGGATTTCTATTTCTTTCCTTATTTATATAGTTTTTTTCTTGTTTCTAGTCCAAAAATATCTAAAATTTACAAATCAAGAAGCATTTTCTAATTGGAAAAAAACAGAAAGCCCTTTTAAACAATGGTTGCAAGAATTGTCTCATTGTTTGGCATTAGAAAAATATATAATATATATAAGTATTTTCAAAATATGGAGTCCCTTTGTAGTATTTCTGAAGGAAGTGGATACGAATCTTCTGTCCATATAACTTGTATCACCTGCTATTAATATACCATTGTTTTGGTACCTTTATATTGTATGTGTATGTAAATGCATTTTTTTATTTATTTATATACTTGCAATTGTAATTTTTTTGTAAATAATTTTGTATGTTTTGTTTTCTTTTAGTACATGTTAAAAGTTCCTAAAACTTAATAAAGACAATGATAAAAACAAAAACATTTTCTAGACATACAAAACCTATTATTTCAGAAATATGTCAAAATCAAGTGAGTTTTTCCTTAAAACAAGCAAAATAATGTGCAGATTAGTGTGTGAATTTTCACTTTAAAGGAAATTTTAAATATAGAAGTGTTCGTTTGCTAACAAATCTCTGTGTCCACAGCCCGTAACCAGGGTTTTGACGTGGTGTTAATCGACACCGCAGGCCGTATGCAGGATAATGCTCCGCTAATGACGGCTCTGGCCAAGCTGATCGCAGTCAACACCCCGGACCTGGTGCTGTTTGTGGGAGAAGCTTTGGTGGGCAATGAGGCTGTGGATCAACTGGTAGGTGTATATTCAGAAATATATAGTGCACTGTTTTATAGTGCACGTTCAAACCGTTTGAAAAGTCAAGCTTGTTTTGTGATACTTTAAAGGGATAGTTCACCCAAAATTAAAAAGACCCTTGTGTGGTTTGAGTTTCTTTCTTCTGTTCAACATAAAAGAAGATATTTTGAAGAATGCTGGTTGCCGTTGACTTTCATATTAGGAAAAAGTACTATTGAAGTCAATAGCAGCCAGCATTTTCTTTTTTTATATCTCCTTTTGTGTTTAACAAAAGAAACTCAAAGGTTTTGAACAAGTGAAGGGAGAGTAAATGATCACCATTGAAATTTTTAGGTGAACTATCACTTTAAATTGGTTTTCAAAAGTCATTTTACATTAAAATAGTGTGTTGCTTCAGGTTTTATTTCTTCTGTTTTATTAATACTTTTATTATTTAGGTTTTATTTATCATTTATGCTTTTATTTTCTTTCAAATGTGTAGCCAAGATATTGTTTAAAAAAGTTACTTTTAAATAGAAAATAATACTTGTAATCAGCTAAATTGTTTTGGGAAAAAAAATGGAAAATGACTTTTATTGTATTACAAAAGATTTTATAATAATAAAAAATGCAGTAATGTTGAAATTTAGAAAAATCAAAGAATCCTGAAAAATAAATATATATTACATAAATATGTAAAAGGCGTCACGGTGGCGCAGTGGGTAGCACAATCAACTCCCTGCAAGAAGGTCGCTGGTTCGAGCCCCGGCTGGGCCAATTAGCATTTCTGTGTGGAGTTTGCATGTTCTCCTCGTGTTCGTGTCGGTTTCCTCCGGGTGCTCCGGTTTCCCCCACAGTCCAAAGACATGCGGTATAGGTGAATTGGGTAAGCTAAATTGGCCGTAGTGTATGAGTGTGTATGCTTGTTTCCCAGTAATGGGTTGCAGCTGGAAGGGCATCCACTGTGTAAAACATATGCTGGATAAGTTGGCGGTTCATTCCGCTGTGGCGACCCCGGATTAATAAAGGGACTAAGCCGAAAAGAAAATGAATGAATAAATAGATAAAATATATATTTTTGTGAAAAATTGTTTCATGAAAAAAATATTGATTATTGAGAAATACTTCAGTTTTTAATTTTCAGTTTTCATGGTAGTTTTAGTAATTACATCATGATTTTTTTGCATGTCAACTTTCTTTTAGTTTTACATCTGTGCATAAATTAACTATAATAATTAATACAATTTCAAGTATAATGATTTGTCCAGTTTTACCACTTTGATAACTCATCTATATGGCAATTTGTTAGTATAAAATAATACTGAAACCTAATAATGAATTCAATCAAGCATAAGGAAACATTGACACTGCATAATTCAAACAATAAGAAATCAGATACCAGTCCTGACTTCCATCTTTCCATTTTGTTCGGTTAACATTAATATTCAGACAGTAATGCATGCATGTTTTCTGTCTTCTAGGTTAAATTTAATCGAGCGCTGGCTGATCATTCCAAGTCAGACAAGCCCAGACTTATTGACGGCATCGTCCTCACCAAGTTTGACACCATTGATGATAAGGTAAGACTCTTTTCATTCATAATTTGTAGTCATATTTCTAGCGCTGAAGACCTGTCAAGTTTCTGTTTGTGTCAAGCTATAGGCATTGACCATTTTTCGCTCTTATTTTCAGTGACGAACTTAACCCTTGTGTATTGTTCAAATTTACCGCCCTTTCGTTATGTTCGTGGCTGTTTTTGCCCTATTCATGTCCATTATAATGAAATTTTTTGATTGCGAAGTCTTGACACCACATATAATCATGCATTCTTGATTGTTGGTGGTTTTCCCTGTTCGGAAGAGGTACAATTTGTAATTTTTTTACTGTTGATCATCAGTTGGCACCATTAACCCTTTAGATAGGCTTGTGCTTTTATATAGAGTTCTATGGAGAAACAGCAGATTATAGTGTGTGCATGCATAAGTACACTTACTATGTTTGCTATATTCTGAGCTGAGCTGCTTGATTTCCTCAGACTTATCAAGGTACAGTAAGTGCACAACGGTCTCTCTCTCATACACACACATACTATACTCCATATAAAAGCTAGAAACTATGCTTTTTTTTGGACTGCAACTTATGATCAACAGTAAAAATGACATATTTTACGTCTTGCCAACAGAGAAATCCACCAACAATCATGGCATGGCTTTGCAATCAAAAAATGTCATTATAATGGAAGTCAATGGGGCAAAAACAGCCCCAAACATAACGAAAGGGTAGTCAATTTGACCACAGTATATTATTGAATTTTTCAAAGCATTTTCCCAAAATATGTGTCAAAACAAGATTTATCACCAAAAAGCATTCCATTTGCTGAAACGCAGAGAAAGTCGTGGCCAAATTAAGACTCAAAATAAACAGCACACGAGGGTTAACGCTGTTTGGGTGAACTATCCCATGTCATTCTTCTGAAATAGATGTTTAAGACAGGGTTCCCACGCTTCTTGAAAGTACTTGAATTTCAGACATACAAATTCAAGGCCTGGAAAGTACCTAAAAACAAACATAGTTCCTTGAAATTGCTTGAATTTAAAGTTTGTGGTGTTATTTCACAATTGAACGTTGCTGCTTTCAAAAATTAAACGAAAAAACGAAGAAATTCTTAATCTAAAAATCTTACATTTGAATATTACCAATATTGAATTCAACTAATGCCGAGTTCAGACTGCATGATTTTAGCCTCGATTTTGACTTGCAGACAGGTATTTGAAATCACTGACAAATGCCTGAAATCACAGGCAAATCGGTGCTCATTCCCACGTGTAACAATCACACAGTGTGAACTATCAAAGACGCCATCTGAGAGAATCGCCAATGAGTCAACGACACCCGTGAGATATTTGGCATGCTAAATATCTGGAGCTGTCGGCGATTCAAAATCATGCCGTGTGAAATGTGATCGATTGTATTAAAGTTCTTTGAACATGACTCTAAAAGGATGGTTTAAAAGAGTTAACATCATTATGACATTTTAATGTAAATATTAAGTGTAGGTGAAAGATTAAGTACAGGAAGGACTTTGCTACGTATGCTGGGGGTGTGAATTACAAAGGTGCTCGGTTTAAAAATTATTAGTGATTTAAAAAGCCCTTGAAAAGGAGTGGGAACCCTATAAGAGAAACTCGTCGCTGTTCCCTACAGGTGGGAGCTGCTATCTCCATGACGTACATCACGGGTCAGCCCATCGTGTTTGTGGGCACCGGGCAGACGTACAGTGACCTGCGCAGCCTGAACGCCCGGGCTGTGGTGAGTGCACTGATGAAGGCCTGAGATCATCTGCTTCTGCTGGCTCTCCACAGTGACCCTCTCAGCCTATGTGTTGAAGTAATAGGTGTTTTATTGCTTTCCTACAGGTTTAACTGAAATTCAGTTCATATTTAGGACTTTTGTGTTTTTGTTCCAGGAAAAAAGTGTTTAATTCAGTTTAATGAGTGGAAGGAATATCATTTGACTTGATGTCACCTCAGCAACCATATTTGATTGACATGCAGCCCAGCCAATCAGACAACAGCGGTTATATATGCCACTTTTTACATTTAAGATGCTAATAAGTATTTTTGCACTTAGTTTTGTTTGATACGAAACAAAGTGTTCTTATACTTTCTGCCTACAAAAAAACCTAAAAATAAAAATGGACTGAGGTGTTTTCAGATATACAGTAATATATTCTAAATGTATGTTTTGTCTAAGTTAAGTTAAGTAGGTACATTCAAGATGACCAGAAATCCAAACCGTTTCATGAATTCACTACCATAGTGCCTCGGCTCATAACATTACAGTTGTTCCAGAATCGATTCCTTACATAAACGCTGCCTTTTCTCATTCTTTTTTTTTTACTCAGACTTTTCATATCGCTGGATATGAAAGGTATTAAAAGGTATTGAAAGATCTGGCGCGTGAGGTTTTGAAGGCGCCTCAGTAAAGACTTGAAAAATGCTGCGTTAAACCAAACTATCCGAAGCCCTACGATGTTACATATTTGTTTTAATTCATCAGTGACTGTACTGCCATTTCCCCTTTATCGTTTTATTTTAGAACAAAGTCAGGTCTTAATTTTCTTGCAACTTATATTAATTTGTGCTAGCACAATGGCAAGACTGGAGAGCTTCATAGAGAAGATTTGTCGTACTTTCAGAATGTGTAATATTTCTTAAATAAAGCTGCTATAATAGCATGTATTAATGACTTGACTTGTTTGTTACTAGTGGTATGAAGTAATTTTCTTTCTGTACTCGTATTATCTTTTTCCACTAATATATACACTCACTAGCCACTTCATTAGGTACACCTTACTAGTACCGGGTCGGATCCCCTTTTGCCTTCAGAACTGCCTTAATCCTTTATGGCATAGATTCAACAAGGTACTGGAAATATTCCTCAGAGATTTTGGTCCATATTGACATGATAGCATCAGGCAGTTGCTGCAGATTTGTCGGCTGCACATCCATGATGCGAATCTCCTGTTCCACCACATCCCAAAGATGCTCTATTGGGTTGAGATCTGGTGACTGTGGAGGACATTTGAGTACAGTGAACTCATTGTCATGTTCAAGAAACCAGTCTGAGATGATTCACGCTTTATGACATGGTGCATTATCCTGCTGGAAGTATCCATCAGAAGATGGGTACACTGTGGTCATAAAGGGATAGACATGGTCAGCAGCAATACTCAGGTAGGCTGTGGCATTGACACGATGCTCAATTGGTACTAATGGGCCCAAAGTGTGCCAAGAAAATATCCCCCACACCATTACACCACCACCAGCAGCCTGATCTGTTGATACAAGGCAGGATGGATCCATGCTTTCATGTTGTTGACACCAAATTCTGACCCTACCATCTGAATGTTGCAGCAGAAATCGAGACTCATCAGACCAGGCAACGTTTTTCCAGTCTTCTATTGTGCAATTTTGGTGAGCCTGGATTATTTTCTTTTTCGGACCATTCTCTGTAAACCCTAGAGATGGTTGTGCGTGAAAATCCCAGTAGATCAGCAGTTTCTGAAATACTCAGACCAGCCCGTCTGGCACCAACAACCATGCCATGTTCAAAGTCACTTAAATCACCTTTCTTCCCCATTCTGATGCTCGGTTTGAACTGCAGCAGAACGTCTTGACCATGTCTACATGCCTAAATGCATTGAGTTGCCACAGTTGCCATGTGATTGACTGATTACAAATTTGCGTTAACGAGCAGTTGGACAGGTGTACCTAATAAAGTGGCCGGTGAGTGTGTATATCTATGATTCTTTGTTATCAATTATGGGTTTAAATCACTGTACTCCAAATCCATCTAAGGTAATGAAACCAGAAGCTTCATTCAAGTTACAAAACCGCAGATCCCACTTCTTATGTAATAAAAGGTAGATTTTATTATTTGCTTAAATTTATTTGCTTACAATAATAACAACACGTTTGGTACCAAACAGATGTTTTATTTTAAAATAGCAAATATATACCTAAAAGACAATTGTAGACAGAGCTGATAAAACTGGGGAGTTCAAATACAAAAGGTGTATAAACAACTGTGTACATGTCTTTTTTTTAAAGCATATATGCCTATAAATGGGAACTAACTGTCAAAGTGCAATAACATGTACTGAAAGGAGCAATGGCATAATAATGTGATCCTCAATTTGGTGATGAGTTCAAGTAGTTTCATGGAAGCTGAGATGCTTCTACAGGTAAAGCTTGAGAAATCACTTACATTTTGATTTCCACATCAGTCACCCTGACAGAGTTTATTGCATTTCCTCCTTGCAGGACAGATTTGGTTTTAAAAAATGTCTCAAGTCCTATTTCAATCAATCAAAAGAAATAAACATAATGCTTTTGCAAGAAGTCTCCATCAAAGATACAGTAGAAATAGTAATACTGTGAATTAAACACTCAAATTTGTTTTTAAAAATCGAAATTTCCATTTTTAAATGTTTTTATTCATGTGAAGTCAAAGCTGAACTCTCAGTCTTCAGTGTCCTGATCTATTAGAGATCATTCTCATATTATTATTTGCTAGCAAGTGGTTATTGTTACATACTAATCATAGTTCTTATCAATATATTTTTTTAAAAACCCAATCATGAAACCATGACAACCGTTTGATAAACAGTAATTCCATACATGTCAATCATAACTGTAGGATCTGAATGAACTTAATGAATGCATCCTTGCTACAGGAATGTGATGTATAACAATTTTGAAATTGCATTTTACAATGATGTATAAAGAACCATATAGCACTGAAGACTAATTACCCGTTTCCACTGAGTGCTACGGTACGGCTTGAAATAACGAACTTGAGCTGATGATAATAACACACGCGTGATTATTGAAGTGCAAAGGACAAACGCAAGAATGATCCGCGAAAAAACAAAGGAGTGAATGATTCTTTCAGCAACCTAAAAGATGAACACACTGCCATGTTTAATTATTATCATCGCCTTTTGGACTATTATGAACTCAGAATGACAGAATTACTTTCTAACAAGATGTTAACGCTACATGTGCTGGTGAATAATAAAGATGAGAGGTTTGTACTGACTAATGTTGTAACGGATCACATCTCACGGTTCGGATCACATTATGATTTTTTTTTTTAGTCACGGATCGGACCATTTTTCGGATCAGCCAAAAAGGGGAGGAGACAAATGTCATTTGCTTTCATTTATAATGCAAGACACTTGGTTTTAACAAACAGAACTTAGAAGCTGTAATTTTATTAAAAATTAAATGACAAAATAATCAGCTGAATAAAAATAAATTGCAAAATATTCAGTACTTTGAACAATTCACTGTTACTACTACTGTTGCTGATAACGCTAAATGTAGAAATCTAACATAATTTGTACAAGCCATATTTATTTTTAGTCTCATTTTCAGTAAATGATTCAGTTATTCACTCATAAAACTTCATGTTTCATTGCTAGATGGATCATTTTTGAAGAATTATTCAGTGGCATATTTTTAATGGCTGGTTGTCGCCACCTATTGGTTAAATAATGTAATTGCTGCCTACAACTTTCATTTTTGAGCGTCGTTAAATGCATATGATGGTGATTTTAATCTTTACCATAAACATCAGTGGTTTTATCTAAACTATCAACTGTTATCCCAGTACTTCTGTGTTATTTGACTGTTTGTAACTTCATTCATTCATTTTCTTTTCGGCTTAGTCCCTTTATTAATAAGGGGTCGCCACAGCGGAATGAACCGCCAACTTATCCAGCATATGTTTTACGCAGCGGATGCCCTTCCAGCTGCAACCCATCACTGGGAAACACCTATACACTCTCATTCACACACATACACTATGGATAATTTAGCTTACCCAATTCACCTATAGCGCATGTCTTTGGACTTGAGGGGGAAACCGGAGCAATTTAGACGTTTGGAAATGAAGTTAAAGAGACGGTTGTTGTTTAATTTTATTGGTAATTACTAATATGAAATCAGATCGTAAGCTTGGCAAGCAGTTTTGGAGAATTTGATGTTTCCCTAATCAGACAGAATGCCCGATCATACTGCCCGAGAGGCGTTTCAAAGATGGCCGCCGAGTAAAATGACTTGCTGTAAAGGGACTTTGACTGAATGCAGGCTAAACAAGTAGTGACAGAAAACACCTTTAATAATCTAAGAAACCCACCACATCCCGAATAACCATCCACAACTTCAGGTCAATCATTAGAAGGTTGGGATCGGAACACCCACGCAACATAAATTATGGTGATTTGCATATGTTTATTAATCCTAAGAGATTCAGTCTTTAGTCTTTTGTGTTAGTTATGAAGTTGCAAACAGTCAAATAACACAGAAGTACTGGGATAACAGTTTATAGTTTAGATAAAACCACAGATGTTTCATATGATCACCATCATATGCATTTAACGACACTCAAAACATATGCTGGATAAGTTGGCGGTTCATTCCGCTGTGGCGACCCCTTATTAATAAAGGGACTAAGCCGAAAAGAAAATGAATGAATGAAGTTACAAACAGTCAAATAACACAGAAGTACTGGGATAACAGTTTATAGTTTAGATAAAACCACTGATGTTTATGGTAAAGATTAAAATCACCATCATATGCATTTAACGACGCTCAAAAATGAAAGTTGTAGGCAGCAATTACATTATTTAACCAATAGGTGGCGACAACCAGCCATTAAAAATATGCCACTGAATAATTCTTCAAAAATGATCCATCTAGCAATGAAACATGAAGTTTTATGAGTGAATAACTGAATCATTTACTGAGCATTTATTATTTTTATTCAGCTGATTATTTCTTCATTTTATTTTTAATAAAATTACAGGTTCTAAGTTTTGTTTGTTAAAACCAAATGTGTCCTGCAGTACTGTTTTTCTAATAAACGGAAAGCAAATGACATTTGTCTCCTCCTCTTTTTGGCTGATCCGAAAAATGGTCCGATCTGTGACTAAAAAAACCATAATGTGATCCGAACCGTGAGATATGTGATCCGTTACACCACTAGTGACCCGTACCATACCGAACTGAACCATACCATTCAGTGGAAACAAGGCATAATGATGCTGAAAAATCATTCACATAAATAAATTACATTTAAAGAAAATTTTTCTATTGAAAGTCTTTTAATAATAATAATGATAATAATAATAATAATCGCACAATAAAATCCAGTAATGAAGTGAATTCTGGCTAACATGGTGTTACATTTCTGCATTTGAAATCCTTTCTTCCCTTTTTCTCTCTCTTTAATGTTGGAATGAAATACGACCTGGACATTTCTTGATCATTTCATCACTAAAAAATTGCTGGTGCATTTAATGATATGAAAAAATGCTAAAACGCTCCAGTTCAGTTTATTACAGTATTTATCTAGCACATTTGACCGGTCAAACTGTTTTAGGATCAGACCGGCCTGCCCTGAACGTCATCTTGGTCCACACTTCACTTACCTGATTTAAAATAATAATAATAATAATAATAATCTCCCTCACTCACTTACATAAAGCGTTTCAGAAAGGAGTTCACAGTGGTGTTTTTACTGACGCTTTTTCCCGCGTGATGCCAACCGATTGCCACGGCGCTCAGAAAACATGAGGAACGAGTCTGTTGTGCGTGAAGATCTAGTCGAACCAGACCCGAGCGGAAGGGGGCGATGGAGCTGTGGGATGTCCCAGACTAACACTTGTGTCACGAGTGGTAGTCTAGATAGAGAGAGAGGAAGATCTCAATATTATTTCGAAAGTCACAGGAGGACGGTGGATAGGTGTAGTTAAAAACAACAACAACAGAAGCTCTTGCGCTGAATTCACCTCTATGTTTCTATTGTTCTAGAAGCATGCACTGAAGGAAAGAAGGAAGGAAGTATTTTAAAAGTGTCGTCATGCTATATTCAAGTGCCTTTAGCATGCAATAGGAAATGGTTCTAACCTTGTAGGAGTTTTTTCTGGGTCGTGAAGCCGTTTTGACTTTCTTCTCCGGGTGAGATGGGAGATCCTAAATGAATCGAGTATAGGAATCAATGAAAAACTACAACATGTTTACAAATGAAGACAGAAGGGATGCATAATAAACCTTTCATATTGATATCAGCTAAAAAACTTTCCCCCTGTCTGATTCTGAACTGCATGGATTTGACCGTCTTAAGAAGGCGGAGCTCCAGAACACACCCACCAATTGCGTAATCGTCACGATCCAATGGCAACAAACTACCCCAAAAATGGCCGGATTTTTTTCAAAATGGCATCATTTCAGTTCTTTTTTTTATTTCATTTGAAGTATACCAAGGCCTTCAATCTTCCTCCAAACCTGGTTGAGTTTCTTTCTTGTTGAACACAAAGGAAGATTAAAAAGCAGCCGTTGACTTCCATAGCATTTTCTGTTCCTACAATGAAAGTCTGTTTATTGTTTAGTCAGATCGCCGCTACCAACGTAGTGGCTATTCTTCCTGGGATCCCACAATTAAACAACAATTAAAATGAAAAAATTGACATTAAATCATCATCAAAAAAAAAAAATACATTCAAATAAACCCAAAGTCAATGGCTGCTTTTTTCCAACATTCTTCAGAACATGTTGTTTTGAGTGAACTATCACTTTAAGAGAAAGGGAATACTATATGAAAGTTGCTGCCATCGTTGTAGTTGCTCCTCAAAATCATTAAAAATGCTGGAAGATCTAAACCATAAGAGAGCAATGTGGTGAGACATCTAAATTCAACAGAACCATCTAGAACCATTGCACCAGTGCCCTGTTTTAAAATGTATAAGCTTTTGTCTACAAAACTTACTGTTAAAAGAAGTAAGAAGTGAATAGCTAAATTATTCACCAAACCCAGCGCCATGGTAAAGAAGCCTATTAGAGTGCAGATAAAATTCTAAAGTTACAAAAGCAAAAAAAATATTTCTATAGTTTAAGAGACAATAGATTAGCGCAATATAACAGTTTTTTTTCTTTTCATATATCAGCATGTGAAGTGATAGTTCACCCAAAAATTTACATTTTGTCATCATTTACTCACCCATAGTAGGAAACAAAATTGTAATAGAAGTCTTCAAGCATTCTTCAAAATATGTCTTTTTGTGTTCAACAGAATAAAGAAACCCGACAAGGTTTACAACCACATGACGGAGAATGAATGATGAGGTAAATTAGAATAATGATTGAACTATCCCTTTAACTAGAAACAACCAATCAGAAAGTATTCTTGCACAGCCAATCATTTTACTTCATAAGACCTTGTCGTAATGAAAGTTACATAAATCACCAAGGACCATGGTTTCAAAACATATATAATGTTCTACTGTAAACAAAAAAATCACTTACATCTCGGATAAATGAAGAGAGAGTGCATTTTTATGCCTAAACTCTCCCTTCAAATAATAATAATATATGGCACGTTTAATAATAAATGCATGACAAGTTTAATAAAATGTCAATATTTCAAGAATTCCTTCTTCATGTCCAACTCTATTCCCCATTCCTCAGACAATAAATGATGGATCATATCCTGCTGGTGGCTTTTATTGGCAGCTCTTTTGGTTTATCATCTCAAACATTTATTCATTCATTTTGCTTCGGCTTAGTCCCTTATTTATAAGGGGTCGCCACAGCAGAATGAACCGGCAACTATTCCAGCACATGTTTTACGCAGCGGATGCTCTTCCAGCCGGAACCCAGTACTGGGAAACACCCATACACTCTTGCATTCACACACACTCATACACTACGGCCAATTATGTTTACCCAATTCACCTATAGCGCATGTCTTTGGACTGTGAGGGAAACCGGAGCACCCAGAGGAAACCCACGCCAAAACGGGGAGAACATGCAAACTCCACACAGAAATGCCAACTGGCCCAGCCGGGACTCGAACCAGAGACCTTTTTGCTGTGAGGCGACAGTGCTAACCACTGAGCCACCGTGCTGCCTTCATCTCAAACAATATAAAGTAATAAAGTTTCACATTTATCAGCAAATATTCCAAAGTTTCCATATCAGTGCAGATCTTACCCCAGCCATTGGTCACCATGTCCCGCTCCACGTCCCGGTTGCAAATCTCATTGGCCAGCCGTTCAAAGTACTCGGGCAGGTCGGCGTATTCATTGCCATACGAGATGACCTTAATGCCCTTGTCCAGCATGTTATCTCGGAGCTTTTTGAACTCGCCCACGTCCTCTCGCCGCACCAGCATGAAGTGCTCAAGGTCAGACTTGTGTTTGACCGCCTCGAGAAACAGTGCCTGGAAGGTGGTGTCATCCACCGTCCTCCCGCAGCCCAGGAACACAAAAGACTTTGTTTCATAGAGTTTCTGGATCTCCCTCTGCAAAAAAAAAAACATTCACCAGAAAACAACTTCATATCTGTGGCGTAAAACGTGGCGTACGCACAAAACAGGGGCGGAAATGTGAATTTTGTATATTTTATGCAAAGGCACTGCCCTACAAAACCATCCCAATCAGCTATGAATTCTTTCCAAATAGAGTTAAGGCTGATTTATACTTCTGCATCGACTGATCGCCGTTACTCATGGCGCATGCCTTGCGCGTAGTCCTGCATTTATACTTCTGCATCCTGTTATGTTGCTCTGAAATAATGAAACGTCTTAGTCGAGTTTCTTCGCGGGTGTTTTTAATGCTACCTTCCTGTACAAGCAGCTCAAACTCGCTCATTCAGAGGTGGGAACCAGCGGACGTGCAACAACTTTAATCCTAAGGTAAACACAAAACAAAAGTTTCCATCTGGAGCTCCTTCACAGGATTCGACACTTGTTAAACACTCACTCAAACAGGCTCTCTGCTCTCCACTGGCTCTAGGCCCCGCCCACACTCGTCAATGCTACCAAGCTGACCAATCACAGAGCTTGCACTACGTGGTGTTGCAATGTGTAGTTACATTTTTTGAGAGGTGCGGGTCAGCTTCGGCATCAGCCACGGCGAGGGGTATATGTCTGAGCGAAGGCTGCGCCGGACCATCCGCGTGCACGCGATGCAGAAGTATAAATCAGCCTTTACTTGCGTCATCTTGTGAAATTATATTGCAGATAGTGTTGTTACGATACTGGAATTCGGTACCAATCGATACTGAAATTTTAAAAACGTCCATTTCCTGCTAACATTTGAGCGCTGTTGAGCACGTTTTTAAACAGCGCTGATTAGCCGTTGTGTTCACGTGCTCAACAGAAATGACTGTGATTGGCCGTGAGGGTCTTCAGTTCACCAAACTCACCGCTGTTTACTGAGTGTAAATACAGATACAGGGACACTGGAGCGTTTTAAAGCTGCGATTCATCAGCGGATCGCTCGTATGTCAGCTTATAGACAAACCAGCTGATCCACGTGACTTTGAAACGCTCCAGTGTCCCTGTATCTGTATTTACACTCAGTAAACAGTGGTGAGTTCGGTGAACTGATGACCTTCACGGTCACTCACAGTCATTTCTGTTGAGCGCGTGAACACAACGGCAAATCAGCGCTGTTTAACAACGTGCTCAAATGTTAGCGGGAAAAGGACGTTTTTAAAATTTCAGTATCGACTGGTACCGAATTCCAGTATCGTGACAACCCTAATTGCAGAAAAACTAAATATTGTCAAGTCAGTTTTTTCCAATACCGTGCAGCGCTAGTCCTCCACCCCAGTGAATAATCAAAGCTCCAGAAGTGTGACTTTACATTCTCCATTCACTCACCATGACTTCTGTGTTCCTCAGAACGTTCTGGTAGCCAGCAGGATGCAGTACAATACCGCTAGGGTTGGTGTAGACGCCGTGAATATGGAGTACACTCAGTCGTCTCTTCTCCTGAGCCCATTCCAGAACCTGCACACACACACACACACACACACAAAGACAGCTATTTTATACTTCACTGCTCCCAATCCAGTCTCCACCAGGAGCGTCCGGCTGCTTTTAATGACTGCGGCTTCTCATCAAGAGGCATTTGATGGAAAAGGTGCATAAACACCCTGCCTAAAGGCCACGCTATGGAAAAAGCACACACGGCCTGATGAATAAAGACGCAGGGAACTGAACATGCAGTCACTTGTGCTTCCGAGGGCCCTTCAGGTGAGCTGCTGTGGGGTTTACATGCGCTAATGCACTACATGACGCTTGGCCGGGACCATAAGGCTGATTTTATGGCTAATAGCTGAAGCTTCCAGTGCTTTGTGCTGAGGGAAATTTATGACCGAAGGCAAACAGAGATGAACCCAGAGCCCTGATCATCTGAGGAACATCTTTTCACAGCTTTGTTTTGGAGCAGACACTGACTACGTTTACATAGGCATCAGTAATCTAATTACTAAATAAGACAATAATATGATTAAGGTTTTACATGAGTTGCTTTTTGAATGTTCATTTCATGTTCACATTTTACATGTTATAGCACATAGTTAGATTATTATGTCACCATTCGATGCTAGTTTCCTCTGGCGTTTTACGCAATAACAGTCTTTGTTCATCATGGCACCATATGTGATTTTGGGCGTTTCGTTTTTAATTTTGCGACAAGTTCAACTGCAGATTAAACCATAATGCTTATTAACCTAATCGAAGTTCATTTTAGAACAAAGCTGCTACCTTCTTCTCATCTGTGAGATCCAGAGACTCCAGCTTGGTCCCTTGGTGGGCGGCGTAGATCTCTAACAGGTTGTCAAAGTTGGTGGTGAGCACCAGCGCACCGCTCTCCATCAGCTGCAGCACAGAGCGGAGGAGATGCTTCCCAGCGTTCTCCATCTTACACTCCAGGTCATCAAACACCTCGTACAGGCAGTCTTTAAAAAAGGTGGAGCGTACATTTCCTGTACGCTACAGAAATGAAAACAAAGAAATCAGAGATATATGGA
Organism: Danio jaintianensis; assembly: GCA_903798115.1. Taxonomy (NCBI): domain Eukaryota; kingdom Metazoa; phylum Chordata; class Actinopteri; order Cypriniformes; family Danionidae; genus Danio; species Danio jaintianensis. Next base: position 9,153,062 of record CAIGQV010019081.1, on the reverse strand, counting down.
TAAACAAATCAACTTCAGGAGAATTTAAATAGCTGTTCTCTGAGTGTAAGGCAATGTTACATTGGGAAACCAAAGCAGATCAAACCAAATTAAGTACTTCATTCATACAGCGGGGAAATAAGTATTGAACACGTCACCATTTTTCTCAGAAAACATATTTCTAACGGTGCTGTTGACTTGAAATTTTCATCAGGTGTTGATAGCAACTGAAGGAATCCATATATGCAAATAAAATAAACCTAATTATTTTACAAATGAAGTTATTGTAAATGAATATGAGCTGCTTCAGTCCAACATCTACATTAGCAGGATGATGAAGATGAAACCAGGGTGGACATTTCAGCAAGACAATGATCCAAAACACAGTCAAGGAAACTCAAATGCTTTCAGAGAAAGAAAAGAAAGCTGTAGAATGGCCCAGCCAATCACCTGACTTGAATCCAATAGAAAATACAAAATAAAGATCAGATTTGATAGACGAGACCCACAGAACCATCAAGATTTTTATAATCTGTTGAAGTCTATGAAAGAAAATCACACCTGAGCAATTCATGTGACTTCATTCTCCATATGAGAGGTGTCTTTAAGCTGTCATCATTAAAAAAGTATTTTATATAAAGTATTAAATACGTTTTAGTAGTTCAGTACTTTCTTCTTTTGTCATTTCATTGTGATAACACAAAACTCAATTTTCAGATTTTTTTAGTTTTTTGTTTTATTCTTTTGTTTGTATTGTTTGGGTTTTTACCAAAATCTGGTTCAATTCCATGTCAACATCTCATTTAGAAGTATTATTCCCAGGAAAAAACATGACGTGTTCAATTCTTATTTTTCAACGCTGTATATTTAATAAAAAATTGTAGAAGATTAATATTAGCTTGAGTTGGACATTTATCATGGATTTCATTGGACATTCTTTTTATTTTGGTTGTTTTGGTTGATTTGTATTTGTTGTTTTGCTATGAAAATCTTATAATTAAAGAAAGTAGAGAAACCTGTGCTTACTTCTTAACACCATAAATAAAGCATACTAAATCATATCCTATATTCTAAATAAAACTTGAACAAAAAGCATATATATATATATATTTTTTTTTCATTATATTTTTATTTTATCAATCAGCACTGCTTTGCCTACCACAATTAAAAGACAAAGCTTTGATCATAAAATTAAGTTCCAAAATGCAATAATAAGCAATAATAAGACGCATCTATGGCTGCTGAAATTCTGCATACATTTAAAAAGCAAGTTCCTCAGAATTTTGAGACATTTGCTTGAATAAGACTTAAATTCTCCACTGAGTAACAAAATCCTGGAGGGACTGATTTTCTGTGATGGTGGCATTCGGCCAAACAAACTTCAATCCTCTTAACAGTGATCTCATGAGAAATACAAGTACTTTAAGGAAAACATTCAGCGTATATATGTAGTAAATTAATTGCAGTTGATGCTCGAAGTACAATTTGATTTCAGACGCTAGAACGTACAATACAGATTGAGAAGAGAGTCTTGAGAATAGAGCAGTGCTGACAGCAGTGCCCTTGGCCTGGTCAAACTCAATCTCATTACACTGAGCTAAAGTCATTCTCTGAGCCTGGCAGAGGCACATGGAAAACCGGAGAGATCGCGAGAGAGAGAGAGAGTTCCTATGAATAACCTGCAGAATCCACGTTCTCAGGAAGCCAATTATCATCTCCACACCTGATGTGAACTAATTCCTCAAATCTCAGGCCCTGTTTACACCTGCGCTACATGCAAAATCGCATTCTTCCATACTATATAGTACGTTAAAAACAGTATGTGAGCCAAGTAGTATGTCCGAAATCATAGTATTCGAAAAACAGTATGCGAGAAGTACCCGGATGGCCTACTACTTCCGGCAAGATTCTGAAATGCGCATCCGATGGACGCTACTCTGTCATGATGCCACGCGAGAGAATTCATGAATGGGAGTGAAGCAACGCAACAGACAAGGGGTAGGTCACGTGATAATGACCAATGACGGATGTAGTTAGTCCGAGTTCCATTCATACTACTTACATTCATACTAACAGGGCCCTCCAGGACCTAGTTTGGGCATCCGCTGTCCTGCATAGTTTAGCTCCAACTTGCTTCAACACACCTGCCTGGAAAATTCTAGTATACCTAGAAAGAGCTTGATTAGCTGGTTCAGGTATGTTTAATTGGGGTTGGAACTAAAATATGTGGGACACCGGCCCTCCAGGACCGAGTTTGGGACACCCCTGATATAGAACGTAGTTTTCTAACGGTCGTGTAGTAAATTCACATTCAAATGTAGTACCTACTAAGTAGTAGGCGATTTCGGACCCAGCTCTGGTATCAATTAGAAACATGTGGATACAAGTGTAAACAGGGTCTAAAATGTTGGCCTGTTGCACAAATCGAGGTGAACAAACTTTTGATTGCGCAAGTTTTGGGTTGACAAAACCTAGAGGCGGAGACACACCAAGCCAACGCCATACAACTAGAGCCAACGAAACCTAACTAAGTTGTTGCCTTTTGTCAGGTTAGCCATGTAGCACAAATTACCATGGTGATGAAACCCTATTAAAACCAACGCAGCTTCTTGAGCCAGAACTTACGAGATCATAGTTGCCATCCACATCATTTTAATTTGATTGATTTCACACTCACTTGTAAGCCACATAACACAAAAACTTATTAAGTGTTATATTTAATCCTGTCACATTCCAAAAAATATTTTATAATTTTATTTTTGCAAAAAAAAAAGCCTGACAATGTCACTGCTTATTATGATTTATGTTTAACTTTTGCAATCTCTCTGTCTATCTCCCTCAGTCAGACATGCAGTTCTACAGGACTTGTCAATGACCCACAAGAGTTGACGTTGCATCCATCAATTCTGACACAACTCGGAAACTCAGAGGAACTTATCCAACAAGACTTTAATGCACCAGTAGTGCAAAACAAAATAAGAGGGAGGTTCTTGACTAAATCTGAATACAAGTGCTTATGAAATTCATCTGAATGCCTGTAAATACCAGGTGGAAACTGCAATGCGTCGTGGATGACCACATATGGCCAGATCACTGACATCATGTTAACCCAGCTATTGACATAACATCTCAATCATCTTATCGCATGTGGTCTGTGCTAAATAGAGATGTAAATAGTGTTAGTAAACCACTCAAAGTACATATTCCAACCCAGGCTCATTATGGATACGTACCCCCGTCTACATTTCTGGAGAGCACGAAATACATCCCAGGAGGTACGTTTTTTTTTGCAGTTTTTGTTTTTGCGAATCCGCCAGAGGCCGCTGTGTACGCTTTTTCAGATCTCAAATTTCTCTGGCGAGTGCCAGTCGCACCTGCCCTTCTCACGTAAACCCACCAGAGGCCGCTGTCGACTGACTGACTGACCGACTTAACTCCGCTCCGCATCCCAAGTCTGCTGATGTATGTGGCGAGCCACTGGGCAAACTGGTAAAAGCCGTCCACACGGAGGTAAGCGGTCAGCTGGTAGCGCGAAAAGGAAAAGAAGCCGTCGGCGGCGTCATACCACCCCGTAGCGTTAGTTTTAAAGACGAAATGCAGCCATACGTACCTCTGGCTACATAATTCACGCTCTCCAGAAAAGTAGACGGGGGTACGTATTCACAATGAGCCTGTGTTGAGACAGGCACTGCACATGGGAATTTCACTGGGGAAAAAAGTAGATGACAATATTGTCAATGTAAAAAGAGGGCGAATTTGACAGGATGACTAAACAAGCGTTTAAGAAAAATTTAAATGCAAGTTCATTCTTACTTACTCAGCACTTATTTTGGTGTCGGTGTTTGCCAATGGCTCATTGACAGTTCAAAGTAAGGGTAGCACTATATTTCATTTTCAACAAGATTAAAAATAAGGCTGTAAAAACAGAGTACAGTGTGTTCAATGGATTTTTCAATTGATGCAAAAACACATACAGCAGACAAAATCTCTATTCAACTGCTTTGAAAACTGCTTTGTGCTGTGCTCTAGGGCATTTGTATACAGCATTACTACAAATTTATCCCTCACAGGCTTATTTTCCTCTGCATAAAATTGAATATGCTGTCTACCCTGACTGAAGTCTATTGATTTCTTTTATTCTCTGAAGCCCTGATTTGGGTAAAAATCACTCGTTTGTGCTTATCAGCATTCAGCTAACTCAATAGTTTTGATGTCTGAATCAAAAAAGCAGTAGAAAGTCTCAACTATGACTTACACGGTCATGTCCAAACATGTCAAAAGTGGAACCATGTACATTTATTTTCTCCAGAATCCTCCACCTTCCAGTGAACATTAAAAAGAATGCGCTGTTAAAACATAATTGAACTTGTAAGCCGTATGGACTAGCGTTGTTTTTGGAGGTGGGAATCCTTCATGCACATTCAGATTAGAATTCAGATCTTTTTTTTTTGTCAATCTCAAACTGGTAATTGTATCACTCACATGAGGCTCAAAACTCACACAAGTAGGTTAAACCTTTAAAAAAAGACCTGTGGAGACTTGAAACCTTTCCACCAGGCAACTAACAATAACAAACTAACCGTGCTTGGAAATTCAGGAGGCTGATGTTTTCCTAGGAGAGCTTTTTGTTGATGCAAATTGTTCAGCTATGACTATTCCAGGCAATGAAACGCCAGCATTGACGCTGAAATTCATTACCTAACTCCCTTTCACATGCCTAAAGCCGTCTAAATCCTCTAGCAAAACTGGTGGGGTTTATGTGCAGATGATACGACAATGAAAAACAGGGATAAACCTCGGCACGCTGTTTTGACGGGGCGACACAAACAACAACACAGGTGGTACATGACTCTGTGCCTCATTCTGGGTGAAGAGAACAGTACAGACCAATGATGGACAAGTTTTGTTTATCAGGGCTCAACGATAAGGATGTTTTTGTTCTGATTTGTCTATGCTTGGCCAACATTTTCACAGACCCTACCTCTAAAAATGGCATTTTTAACAAATTAGTCGTGTATAAAATTGATTTAATGTTACATGTTGCTTTACAAGGTCACTACCAAGTTGCAGATTGACCTGCTGACTAATCTATTTGCAGTTACAGACTTAATTCAATTTTGTCTTCATAAACAAGACTAATTTAATGATTATAGCAGGAGATTTTGCATAACTTGCACTGGACTTAAAAAAAGAGTTTCTATTTTTGTTTCAGTCACATATTGGAAATGGTTTAATTGAAAAATTGACAGTGGCTATCAATAGAGAGCTTGTGCATTAATTATGTAAAGTTGAACAATCCTGATCGATCCTTTTTACAAGAATTCAGTAGCCGTATACAGCGTTACCACTCTTTCATAAACAGCCAATTCAAGGACTTTCAGAGACTTTTTAAAGCACCATTGTAATTCACACCCACAGCACATGTAGTGCCATGAAAGTCCTAACTGTACTTTACATTTCACTTACACTTAATATTTACATTAAATGTCAGAGTGATGATTTTTTAAATGTGTCATTTTGAAAAAAAATTGACCGTTTTAAACAGACATGTTCATAGAACTTTAATAAAAGTTGTTGAATTCAAAACTGGGGCGGCATAGTGGCTCAGTGGTTAGCACTGTCGCCTCACAGCAAGAAGGTCACTGGTTTGAGTCCCGGCTGGCCCAGTTGGCATTTCTGTGTGGAGTTTGCATGTTCTCCCCGTGTTGGCGTGGGTCTCCTCCGGGTGCTCTGGTTTCCCCCACAGTCCAAAGACATGTGCTATAGATGAATTGAATAAGCTAAATTGGCCGTAGTGTATGTGTGTGAATGTGAGAGTGTATGGGTGTTTCCCAGTGATAGGTCGTGGCTGGAAGGGCATCTGCTGCGTAAAACATATGCTGGATAAGTTGGCGGTTCATTCCGCGGTGGTGACCCCTGATAAATAAGAGACTAAGTCGAAGGAAAATTAATTAATGAATTCAAAACTGGTAATATTCAAATGCGTTTTTTGAAATAATTATAAAATGCGCATTATTTGTCATAGTTCTTGTACAAGATTTTAATTTTAAGATTTTTTAATCAAGAATTTCTAGTTTTTTTTTTTTTTTCAAATTTCAAATTTAATTCAAGCACTTTCAAAGACCTATGTTTGTTTTCAAGTACTTTCCAGGCCTTGAATCTATATATCTAAAATTCAAGTACTTTCAAGAAGCGTGGGAACTCTGCGTACAGTAGCTGCAAAACATCCTGACTAAAGGATCCCTGGATTATATTATGTATTCATTATACTTTATTTAATGCAGGTTTTCCAGCATTTTGTATTATAAATCCTAATTAAAGCAGTACTAAATTAACATTTAACTAAGAAGCAATAAAATCAAAAGTGAATCAAATGGTTGCTTTGAATGCAGGAAAAGATACTTCAACCAAACGGAAGCATCATGTACCATCAACATTTCAAACCATAATAAAAGAGTATGTATTTCTAGTAAGATAAATGAAAAACAATTCTTACAGGTGAAAGTTTCTGAATAAGGTCATGAGCAACGTGCACCAGGTTCTTGTCCTCCTGCAGACTTTTCTGGAATCGCCGGCTCTCTTCCTCCTCAAGCAGATCAAAATCATTGGCAGCATCTAGTAGTGCCTGGATCAGACCTTTCCACGAGCGCAGCGCCGGCACCTGAGGAGCTACAGCTGAACTCACACCTGTGCCGATCACCAGCACCAGCTCAGGGGCTCGTTTGGTCTTCAGGCTGGGCAACAACTTCCTACGGACGGCAGAGCGGAAGAAAATGTTTTCAACACATTACACTAGAACACTAGAACAGTGTTAAATATTTTGCTGACTTATGTACTTACAATGTTTCTAAGAATGTTCAAATCCAGAGAAATAAGCTATTGTAACTAGTGATGTGGACCATACCTTGTGTGGCCATGCTAATTTCATCATACACCCTCGATTTCCAGTTTGGTTTTATATAAAACAGGGAAACATGATATAATAACTTTTGAATTCTTTAGCTCATCCATGAACATGATTTCAACATGCAATATGGACTTAAAATTATATCACAATATTTTCTGGTATTTATTGTGATAACAATATTAATGACGATATTTCATATGTATCCACTCAGAGACTAAAAAAAGTCCTGTATCTTTGAAGAGTATTAATTTTCATATTTTCTTATTGTTATATTTTACATTTTACAACAAAAAAAAAAGTCAGCGGCACGGTGGCTCAGTGGTTAGCACTGTCGCCTCACAGCAAGAAGGTCGCTGGATTAAGTCCCGGCAGGGCCAGTTGGCATTTCTGTGTGGAGTTTTTTTGTTCTCCCCGTGTACGCGTGGGTTTTCTCCGGGTGCTCCAGTTTCCCCCACAGTCCAAAGACATGCGGTATAGTTGAATTTAATGGACTTAATTGGCCGTAGTGTATGAGTGTGTGTGTGAATGTAAGAGTGTATGGGTGTTTCCCAGTACTGGGTTGCAGCTGGAAGGGCATCCGCTGCGTAAAACATATGCTGGAATAGTTGGCGGTTTATTCCGCTGTGGCGACCCCTGATAAATAAGGAACTAAGCTGAAGGAAAATGAATGAATGAATAAAAAAAAAAGTATTTCATTCACACTGGATGCTAGAGGGCACCCTTGCGCACAAACTACACATATTAGTTACTGACGAAAAAAAAAAAAGACGTCAGCTACCACTGCAGGACAGAAAATAGGATAAAGATGACAGAAATATATAAATGGATCAAACATAAAAACAATAAACAAACCTCTGTGGCAATATATGGATTATTTATGTTCTTCAAACCATCTTGGGTATTTAATAAACATGAAGTGTATTTATAATGAAATGCTAATCGGCCTAGCCTTTAACACCATATTGAATATTATAAAATAGCATGATTTCTTCCTCATTCTGTGATATTAAACCATGTCTGGACACAAAATTTAGTCTTTTTAAACATTCGACTGATGTTATGAAGTGAATTTAGAGTGAAAGTATGTCAGTAAATCTCTTTTTGTAAACAGGTTCAAAACACACATCGCACATGTACTACTGTTATAACAATTAATTGCACATTATAGATTTTTATAGATCATTTTTAATGGATTTTATGGAATTTTTCCAGTTTATTGCAAATGATTAGATATCGTCCATCCCTAGACAACAACTCCCATGATTCCACACTTATCCGTTGCCGCATCATCAAACTATGCCTTTGTTTGTTGTGAACACATGCCCTCTAGTGGCAAAAATTACATACTGTGCCTTTAAAACACCTGGTTACTTAAAAGTAAATATTAGTCAGCACAACCTAAAAATGGGCGACGCGGTGGCGCAGTGGGTAGCACGTTCGCCTCACAGCAAGAAGGTTGCTGGTTCGAGCCTCGGCTGGGTCAGTTGGCATTTCTGTGTGGAGTTTGCATGTTCTCCCCGTGTTCGCGTGGGTTTCCTCCGGGTGCTCCGGTTTCCCCCACAAGTCCAAAGACATGCGGTATAGGTGAATTGGGTAAACTAAAATTGTCCGTAGTGAATGGGTGTATATGGATGTTTCCCAGAGATGGGTTGCGGCTGGAAGGGCATCCGCTGCGTAAAACATATGCTGGATAAGTTGGCGGTTCATCCCGCTGTGGCGACCCCAGATTAATAAAGGGACTAAGCCGAAAAGAAAATGAATGAATGAACAACCTAAAAATTCTCCTTATCTGAAAATACATGCTGTAGATTATATTCTGGATGTTTATTCCATGTATATTTTATTTTTAAGCCTCATAATGTTTCATCAGAATGTCATAGGAT
>CAIGQV010019081.1:9113688-9144283 GCA_903798115.1 Danio jaintianensis | reverse complement strand
ACTGGTAGGGTTTAAACCACAACTCCCATGATTCCACACTCAGTCGCCGCATCATCAAACCATGCCTTTGTTTGTTCTGAATACATGCACTCTAGTGGCAAAAATTATATACTGTGAATTTAAAAACCCTGGTTATTTAAAATGAAATATTACAAAAAAAATGCTGGATGTTTAATCCATGTACATTTTATTCCTATTTAATTTTTAAGCCTCATAACGTTTTATTAAAATGTCATAAGATCAAACGACAGACTTCTCTCTTCTCTTTCGTCCATTCATTATATTCTAATGTGTTAAAAAGGGAATTAAAACTAGTTTCTCAGCCCTTTCAAAATAACAACATTGTCAGTTCTGTCTCACGCAATGCTCTATGCTAACAGAAATATTGATCAACTGATATTCTTCAAAGAATATGAATATAACTTCCTAGTGAAAGCACCGTCAAGGGAAAGTACAGGTCTTTGAAAACACATTTGTCAGAAGAACAGGTCAGAAAACAGGAGCTGACTGCAATGAAGAGTATTTGGCTCAGCTTGGGAATGTGCTGGCAGCGAAGCAAGACACGAACATCTGTTGTTTTCATACCTGGCCTTCTTAGCCATCGTGTCTCCATCCTCGGAGTCAGGGGAAGGACGCTTCTCTGTCTTCACGGTGACAACAGAGGCCATTCGACTCCTAAAATAACAAAGATCCACAAAAATTCAATTCATTTATAAAGCAACACATATGATAGATAGATAGTCAGACAGACAGATAATGCTGTTTTATTACATAATTCTGCTGTATGTAAACTAGGGGAATTTAAGATTAGTGTTGTTACTAGGAATTCATTAGTCTAACATCAAGGTTAATAAAGCTTAATTGTTCTAATTGTTTACACTGAAAGAGATTTATTCTACTCCAGGCTGGAGGAACAGGTTTTTAAGCATTTACATCCTCATGATGAGAGAAAGAAGACTGAAGATGATGCTGCAGGGCTTTTGTTGTGCACACTTCCCTCTTTTAACATCTTTTAGTCAAAACAGTTCTGATTTTTCTCTGTTTCTCTTTCAAATCCTAGTCAGACATGTTGGAGTGCACTTTAAGAACTCAGAAAAATCAATCACAACATACAACAACAAACTTTGGCCATAAACCCAAGACAGCCACTTTAAGCTAACAAGCTAACAGGTTAGCTACGTAAGCATGTGATTTTAGCGCCTAAGTTAATCTAATTACTATGTAATAACTTAATTAAAAACTAACCTTGCGAGAACCATGAACGTAATTACGGTATTTTATTAGCATTGTTATTTTTCGTTTTAGCGGGAAGGTTAACGTTAAGATGAACTCTTCAATCACCTGTTGCTTTTGTTCCATATGTGACACAGTTCGGCTTTAGCATTCAGGCTAATATTACACTATTGTATACAAGGATGTAATATAATATCTAAATTTAAACAACAACAATAGTATATCCATTACGTTATCTCGTCATTCAAACAGGAATGACGAGATAACGGGAAAGACGAGATTTATCACTCCGCTAATGTAAGCTTACATCAAATTGGACTAAAATAAAATAGATAAAAGTAATGTACAGAAATTATACATCGTTTTTAAAAGCTCCAAAATCCACTTACCCAGATGAACAGAGAAAATGAAGATCCGAGTGCTTTGTTAAATTAATTCAAAGCGTCCCCGATGATAAAACAAGCCAACAAAGGACAAACTTCTTTATCAAACAAACGTTTAGCGGTTTGATCTTAATGCCAGTAGGGTATCAGTGCCAAAGAGAAACAATAAAACCGCTAAAGGCCTTCAATAAATTAGGACAGCCTTTGGAGAACTACCTGTCCAGAGACTCGCCTTTGCGGATCCTTCTGTACACAAGCTGAAGCTTTTTACACGTGTCCGCGCAGCGCATCACAGCGGATGTGCGCACCCCCGCGCGCGTGCATGTGTGTGTCTGCGGGATGTGAAAGTTTAATCCGCCAGACAGACAGTCAGTCGCACACTGGGACAAAAGCAATACTTAACATTTGAAAAGCACGAATGAATTACTTTAGATGCTTTAAAAGTGCAAACTGATCTCGATGGGCGTGCTCGTTCAAAGATTTGAGCATGCACACGATTTACGTTTTGTCTGGCAAGATTTTGATTATAAATATATGATTTTTTTTACTTCTTTGTCATAAGTCTGCGATATAAAAAAAATCACCACAGGTATTCTCTAATTCCTACATGTATCCCTACAATCTGTAATTTGCCATGTTTTTTTATTTATTTGTATTTAATTTGTGTGTGTGTGTGTGCGTGTGTACGTGTTTTTGTGACATGTCAGGACACAAATTTGTATAATGACATAGGTATGACACAGGTATTACAAAAAGGAGGTGAAATATGAGGACATTGCTGATGTCCTCATTTCTCAAAACGCTTATAAATGACAGAATGAGTTTAATCAGAGAGTAAAGCTGTCCACTGTTTCCTGTGATGGTTGGGTTTAGGGGTAGGGTGGGGTTAGGCCAATACAAAATACGGTTTGTGCTGTATAAAATCAATGGAAACCTATGTAATGTCCCCACTTTTCACAAAAAAAATACATGTGTATGTGTGTGTGTGGCAAACTCAAAAGCAATAAGATTTATAATACTTATTCATACTAAGTACATTTAACTAGGACAATAAAATCGATATCACAATATTTTCATTTGCTTTATTATATTTTAATGTAAATGTAACAAGTAATATTAAAGGGCACCTATTTTACCCCTTTAATAAGATGTAAGATAAGCCTTTGGTGTCTCCAGAATGTGTCTGGAAAGTTTCAGCTCAAAATACCCATCAGATCATATATTATAGCCTCCAGAATCTGCCCATTTTGGTGTCTGAATAAATTGTAGCTGTTTTTGTAGCCTGTGGCTTTAAATGCAAATAAGCTGCTTCTCCCCGCCCACAATTCCCACCTGCGTGTCTGCTTCTCATCCTGCCTTATGTCAGATAAACAGCTGCCAGTGATAGAGACAGACGCAGATGAAGCTGAAATAAGGTCACTAGTCAAAAATACCAAGTAAGTTTATTTGATGTATTTGTGGTGGAGTCTATTCAAGCCTGAAACGATGAGTCACACACAAATGCTTTGCAGTACACACACACCCACCCACACACACGCACGCACGCACGCACACACACACACTAGCGTTTACTGACACCATGCGGCCGTGGTGATTATAGCAGTTAAGAATTAGCGATTTTACTGTCTTCTTTACAAACATGCTCTGTTTTAAAAACGTTTAAAACTTATAAAAATCACAGAGAGTTGTAACAAATATTTGAATCCCAGTTTATTTGCAAAAACAATGTTCTGTGGACATGTGCATGCATGTTATTATAGGAACATGGCGCCTGTCAATCAATTCGGTGGGCGGGGAAAACCACACTGCTACGTCACGTTGTGGTTGGCCTCAAAATCACTGGGATTTGGATCCTATTTTAACGTCAGGAAATTTTTAAAAAGAGACTTATTGTGTTTCTATCACTCCAATATGACAGTGGACACACTATACCTGCACACAGTTCAGTCCAAACAGCTTACAAAAGTTGATTTTCATCATAGGTGCCCTTTAATTAACAATATGTACTCATACAATAGGCTTAGGGTTTAGTTTAGTTTATTTTGCATGTGTAATTTACTGTTATTCATGTGTAATTATCCATATGTTGCTATTTAGAAACAGGTTTAATTTGTCAAACATTTGTTTTTATGTGTGAAAAATGGCACAGTATGAGCTACACATACAAACACACACACATAAACAAATAGCAGATGATGTGAATAGCACTTTTTTTTTTATTCCATGACATTCAAATAATAAAAAACAGGGCAAAAACATGTCTTTCTACCTTGATTCTGCAGGTGGCTGCTCAAACCCAAAATCAGGAATCTCTGTTTTAATAATGATGTTCATGATGTGGAAAAATCGCTGTCTTTCTCTTCTTTTTCGTTGTGCTCGTCTCCATTGTTCTCTTTATTTCCCTCTCAGTCTCACTCAGCTCTGAGATTGGCAACACCTTTCCGTGTCTTATTAATCTGTACCAGGTCTCTCTCTGCTTTTCCAAATATAGTGCTCTTCTTGTGGGATCAGCATCCCGCCGTGCCCTGTATCTGCGCTGCTTCTCTGCTACAGTCATCTGTCAAGATTATAGCAAGAATTGACATGTCTTGTACAAAATAATGCAATAATGAATCATTGAAGTTTATTTGTTTTCTTCATCTTCTTTTTTTTGGTGACAAAGACATTCAAGATTTCCAGAATAAAAAATACAAATAAAATAAGAATATGCTATTAATAATAACAGCTGACGTGAGTAACATACTTGTGAGCAGCATAGTTGATGTACCATAGATGACATTCTTTTTTGGTCATGTGGCAACATCACCTAAAAAAAACAACAAACAAAAAAAAACAATTACACAAGAACTATTCTCATTATATGCATTAATATCAATGAAATAGTTACATTTACTCACCTTTTTGTTTTCAAAATGTCTGACAGTGAAGACAACAAAGTTTCTAAATAACCATTCATTCATTTTCCTTTGGCTTAGTCTCTATTTCAGAGGTCGCCACAGCGGAATGAACCGCCAACCACTCCAGGATATGTTTTAAGCAGCGGATGCCCTTCCAGCTGCAACTCAGTACTGGGAAACACCCATACACTCTTACATTCACACACACACTCATACACTACGGCCAATTCATTCATTCATTCATTTTCTTTTCGGCTTAGTCCCTTTATTAATCCGGGGTCGCCACAGCGGAATGAACCGCCAACTTATCCAGCATATGTTTTACGCAGCGGATGCCCTTCCAGCTGCAACCCATCACTGGGAAACATCCATACACACTCATTCACACACATACACTACGGACAATTTAGCCTACCCAATTCACCTATAGCGCATGTTTTTGGACTTGTGGGGGAAACCGGAGCACCCGGAGGAAACCCACGCCAACACAGGGAGAACATGCAAACTCCACACTGATATACCAATTGACCCAGCCAGAACTCGAACCAGTGACCTTCTTGCTGTGAGGCGACAGTGCTAACCACTGAGCCCCCGTGCTGCCTCTTAATAACTAATTAAATCTAATAAACGAAGATCATACGTAAACTAAGGATCATGACAATGAAGAGCAGAGTAACGATACAGCTTTTACATCACAGCAATAAATTACATTTTACTAATTAAATGCAATAATATATCACATTATAACAATTGTTGCTGTATTTTTCAGCCTTAAAGGGGACATATTATGCTTCTTTTTACAAGATGTAAAAAAAAAAAGTCTCTGATGTCCCTAGAGTGTGCATGTGATGGGTTATCTCTATGAAAAACTGAAAATGTCAAAAAAGTGGCTCAGATAATAGTCTATGGCAGTGGTTCCCAAAGTGGGGGTCGGGACCCCCCGGGGGGTCGCGGGTAGCTTGGCGATTTCCAAAAATCAATTTCATTTTATTAAACTATTAGAATGACCATATTTTATCCATAACCCACTGAAGAACAAAATAGTAGTTAATAGTTACATTGTTAACATGTTAATAATAATAAACATTAAAAAAACAACATACAAATAAAAAGCCATCAGCCTTTTGATTTTTTTTGCGACCCCTGGGGTGATTACGTTATATTAAAGACACAGCAATGTGTGCAAGGTTTATATATTTATAACCACCTTAGAGAATATTGGGGGTTGCGAGTCACTAGCATTGTTATTTTGGGGGTCACGGGCTGAAAAGTTTTGAGACCCCTGGTCTATGGAGACTACAGTGTTCATTTGTGCATCCTAAAACTTGACATTTATAATGCCTCTTAGGCGGTTTCCAACATTATCATCAGCAGGTACACAGTGAAAACTCTAATGGCAGATGACTGCTTCTCACTCAGGGCTGTTTATGCTAATGAGGGAGAGATTGTCACTAATGGGCGGGGATTTCCCCATCTGATGACACGTATAAAGGGAGAATGCCAATCAAAGTGTTTCTGCAGACTGTTTTTATCAAGCGTGATTATAACAAATAGAATGAATACACTTTTACCATTAGAAGCTGATTATATTCACACACTGTTACCACGCAACTGTGCTTAAACCCCTTATAAAAGTGATCTGCTTTAAGAAACATAAGACTTCTTTTTATAGACTCCAAATTTGTGAAGTGGACAATAAACTATGACAATTACAAACATGTAATAAATACAGGCTTAAATATAACGTTTGAGACTGATTCGTGTCAAAAACTTAAAATTAAAATGTGCCAATTGAAAACTAACCTTACTTAAGCACCGAATCAGCATATTAAAATAATTTCAGGAGGATCACGTGATACTGAAAAGTGGAGAACTTAGGCTAATAAAAGATATATTGCAATAATATTTAAACTTTTTATATGCAGCCTTTTTGAAAATCTTACAGTACCCATTTTTGTTTTTTATACACATAAATAGCATTCTTAAATATAAAGTAATGCTGATGTATGTCCTGCGGTACCAGCACTAGCTGACTAGTGAGTAACATAGTTGACGTACCATAGATGACATTGTTTTTTTGGTCACGTGGGAACTTAATCTAAAAAAGTGAACTATTACACAAGAACTAATCTCATTATATCCATTAATATCAACAAAATAGTTTACTCACCAAAATATCTGACAGTGAATACAACGAAGTTCTTCACATGATGCAATGAAACTGGTTCTGGGACAAACCATTGCTCCGTTTCACGGGGGTGATGCAATAGTAACAGTTGACAACAGCAGAGTTTTAATCACAGAAGAAACATAATATTGGATTCCTATATACAAAGTATTGGATAAATAAAATCTAGAGATACCAATCATATAGATAGTGCACTTTTCAATCCCAACACTACTGTTTGAATAAAACATGTATATTTTAATTAAACTTAAATGTCTGATAAAGACAGTGTGTGTGTGTGTAGGTGTGTTAATAATGCCCGATGTTCTGTTCTATTGGTAAAATTTTGATTAAAATGAAATACAATATAGTATAATATCATGACTGAGACACTCTAGGTGAACAGGGTAAAAAAATATATTTATCAATGTTTTTCCCCAATTGATAAGTTACTTTAAGAATTGAATATATATATATATATTACAAGGGGCATCACGGTGGCGCAGTGAGTAGCACGACCGCCTCACAGCAAGAAGGTCACTGGTTCGAGCCTCGGCTGGGTCAGTTGGCATTTCTGTGTGGAGTTTGCATGTTCTCCCAGTGTTCGCGTGGGTTTCCTTGGGGTGCTCCGGGTTTCCCCCACAGTCCAAAGACATGCACTATAGGTGAATTGGGTAAGCTAAATTGTCTGTAGTGTATTCCCAGTGATGGGTTGCAGCTGGAAGGGCATCCGCTGTGTAAAACATATGCTGGATAAGTTGGCGGTTCATTTCGCTGTGGCGACCCCAGATTAATAAAGGGACTAAGCCGAAAAGAAAATGAATGAATGAATGAATATATTACAAGTTTTCTAAAATGTTGTTTAAATATGTTAATGAGGCATAATTTAATTAAATATATGCTAATTTGCGTAAATTTTTACCACAAAAATCTGAAAATTGGATGTCAGGGTTTAAATTCCTTTTTTATATGGCAAATGTCGTAGGTTAATAAAAAAAACATCTAGATTTTTTGTAAATATATAATCAGCGAAATTATGAACAGATCCCTCTGTAAGAAATCTTCAGAACAAAGATATTAACAAAACCGGGAATTGTGGGGTGGGTGGAGGTTTTACATATTGTAATTGAAATCTAGAAACAAATAAATTGATAAAGCATGACAACAAATACTGAGTAAATTGTATTTCGGATGTTTTCTTCACATTAGATCGAGAAAAAGAAACATTCAAAAGCCAAAAAGCCCAAATTCTCAAAACTGGCAGGTACGATTTTTGCGGTTTTGCCTTTATATAACATTTTCGAACATGCAACTCAATGGCAGATGGCTGCAGAAACAGCTCATGTCTGTAAGTCGCTCCTTTTATAGCTCTTCAGTGGCAGTAAAAGTAGGATATGTTCCCATTCAAATGCTGCCTACCATAAAAAAAGTTAATGGGTTAATGACAGGGCATGCTCTATTTTGGACAGGTCATGATGTGCCTGTGCTTAATGAAGCATCACATTTTTTATAGCTTCTTATGTAAAAGACACAAGAGCATTCAGTGCTTCCTTTCACTGGCCATGTATTTGATTGCTTCGTAATGTAATGTAAATTAAAGGGATAGTTCACCCCCAAAAAATGAAAATTTACTCTATTTACCTTCAACCTTTATGAGTTTCTTTATTCTGTTGTTGAACACAAAAGAATATATTTTGAAGAAAGCTGAAAACCTGTAACCATTGACTTCCACAGTAGGAAAAACAAATACAATGGAAGTCAATGGTTACAGGTTTTTAACCTTTTTCAAAATATCTTCTTTTGTGTTCAACAGAAGAAAGAAAATCAAACAGGTTTGTAACAAGAAAAGATTTAAGTAAAGAATGACAGAACTTTCCTTATTTTGGGGTGTACTTTCCCTTTAAATGTGAAGTTTGGGTTGAAAATGCAAAAACCGGTGACCTGAGAAGAAAAGTTGTTTTAATTTTGGGGGAATTTAGAGGTAACATGGTTATATTTATAGATTTAAATCTTCAGAATTACTTTAATGTCCTTATTATTTATTAATTCAGCTGATGATGATGTCCTATAGATTAGTACATATACCTTATTCTTAACGTATGAGCGAGTGCAGCCATTTGAATCTTTTTGGCTCGAGACTTCCGGTGCCATTCACTTCCATTAATTTTTAGAGGTTAAAAACAGCTCGTTATGCAGCTTGATGTTGCAAACTGATATTTTCTTATTATTATCATTCTGCTTTGTCTGTATAGTCATGAACACACTTGTTTGTAGAGCAAGTAGTTTGACCGTTTTCTGCCGTTTATTATTCCTAGTCATTTCTCTCATAGGCAAACGAGCGCACTTCCGCATTGTAGAATAAGGTCGTAGTAGTTTTCATTAAATCCAAGTTTACTCGTAAAACGCTTTTCACAATAATTATCATTCCAAAGAGGCTTCACGAAAGGTGTACATCATTACAGTACAACCAAAATCAGAAAAGGTAAGGAGTTGTGTAAAGGGTTGGCAGTAAATGTAGTTAACCTGCAGTTATACAGTATATAACTTTATATATATACTGTATACAGTTTGTGTGGCAGAGACGGACACCTAGTAGAGTGTTTTGTAAAGGAACTGTAAACATTGTTTTTTAGCTTAGTTTATTGCATCTGGAAGTTGTGGATGATGCCAAAAAGATCAATCACAAACCGAGGAGAGGCATTAAGGTATGTTCAGGTCTGCAAAAACACAACACTGCATTTCCAAGTGTCTGTTAGGATATTACTTTGGTTTAGATCAGGGGTGCCCAAACTCGGTCCTGGAGGGCCGGTGTCCTGCATAGTTTAGCTCCAAATTCCTTCGACACACCTGCTTGGATGTTTCTAGTATACCTAGAAAGAGCTTGATTAGCTGGTTCAGGTGTCTAATTGGGGTTGGAACTAAACTCTGCAGGACATCGGCCCTCCAGGACCGAATTTGGGCTCACCTGGTTTAGATGTTGTTATATTCTTTGATACATCTGGACTTTACTAGAACTATGTTAAGCTGCTTTGACACAATCTACATTGTGAAAAGTGCTATATAAATAAACTTGACTTGACACTGCAAAAAATGCTTTTCTTACTCAGAGTTTTTGACTTGTTTCTAGTGTAAATATCTTACAATTCTTAAATCTTGAAGAATTTCTTAGACAAGTAAAAAATTGTCTTGATTTTAGAAATAATATGTCATAATTACGTTTTTCCTCAAAACAAACACAATAATCTGGCAATGGGGTAAGTAAAATCATCTTATTTCAAAGCAAAAACTAGATTATTTTGCTTATCCCATTGGCAAATGGATATTTCGCTTGTTTAAAGGGAAAAAAAACACTTCATTTTGAATTATTATTTCTAAAAACAACACAATGTTTTTCACTTGTCTAGAAAATGCTTCATGATTTAAGAATCTTATGATATCTGGACAAGAATCAAGACAAAAAGTATAAGTAAGAAAAGCATTTTTTGCAGTGAATTAACCTGTTTAATTCATTAATGTTCACAATAACTGCAAACACAGTTCTTACTATCAAACCTCTGATTTTCTGAATAAGATCAGTTTCACATTCAGTAATTTCAGGCACTTTACCCTTCAACAGCATTATTATGTAATCAAGTCATGTGCTTTAAAACAATCATTTTAGTCAATATTTACTGTACCGCCACAGCTTAAATCTTGAAATGCTTTCTGATTTTACAGTACAAAATAATATACAGAGTAAAGGCACTGCGTTTGCTCTTTTTCCGCTGAATGAGAAAGTACTTTCAATATTTCAAACACACATCAAGCTCATATTTCAGCCCAAATCAAAACAAATTAAATATATATATTTTTTCACTTTATATACATACGATATTTGCGTTCTCAATTTGAATAGAGCACATCAAATATTACCATATAGTGTAAAAATGATAATTGAACACAAATGAAATAATTGAACTATTATCTCCCTTTTTGGATTTATGTTAATAATAATAATAATAATAATAATAATAATAATAATAATAATAAGATGAGGACAGTTATCATGGTTGAATTTACATAAATTATTATTTATTTTGGTCTTGGGATGATATATGAACCAGATTAGCCACATAAATGACTTTTAAGGAGCATCTAATTGTTGCTTTGCACTCTTTTCAAATCAGCTGTATCCAAATAACTTATTAAAGGGTGAATTTATCTTGTGGTATATTACGAACACAAGAAAGACTTTGGGGATCTAGGCAGGATGGTGCACACTAAACTGAGATCGAACCTTCCCTAAAGTTGGTCTTTCCGATCAGAACGTTTAGCAGAACGGCTTTTCCCTCTCTGCACTCCTTCTGTGCCTTTTTAATGATGTCATCAAGCTGCGACTCATCCTCTCGGCCAATCAGGTAACCTTTGCCCCCGTAACCATCGGCTACAATGTGGTAATCTGCAAGAAAGAGATGAAACCTGACCATGAGTTATCAATATGCAATTTAGCCCCTCAGAAAACAGCTTGATTGTTAGATTCTACGTTTATCTGGACCATTACTGGAGATATTGAACATTAGTTTTACGGTTTAAACAAATGCACTGAATTGAGGCTTAATGAACAGTCTCACCTGTAAAGGCAAGACCGCAGGCGACGTTGCTGCCAAGCATAGGCACTTGTTCTCTGGAGATCTGACTCCAGCAGGCATCGTTTCCCACCAGAGCAATGACCGGGGTCTTGCATGAGACGACAAGGAGGCAAACAAGGAGGCAAATAAGGAAGCAAGCCACAGTAAGGATGCTTTTGTTGTTTCAGGTTACATACAAGCTGAATTACATCATCAAATGCCAAAGAAGTTGGTTAAATACAAATTTTGATAAAAATGTAAACCCTTAAAGGCGCAGTATGTCATTTTCACAACAAACAAACGTTCTTTTGAAACATTTGGGATAATGTAAATCGGTGTTGCCAAGTCCACGGTTTTACTGCAGAATCGGGCTACTTTTGATGTGTGTCAGCGGGTTTGTTTTTTCATTCCACTGGTTGTCACTAATCATTTACATTAAAAAAAATAACTAATCTTAAAGCTTACTTGGATTAAACTACTTGATTCAGATAAGTTACTTTTATTATGTCCTGAACTTTTATTATGACTTTTTTAAAATGTCAATTTTATTACAATACCCTTCTTTTTAATGAAAAATACATTCAGCCAATCTATGGGTCTGGCGGGTGCACTTTTAGCTTAGCATAGATCATTGAATTGGATTGTCACCAATCAACCTCCCCCAAAACCAACCAATTATAATGTAATTACAATTTAAATTAATTTAAAAATTATTTAAAAATATAAGTACAATGTAAATACAGACATGTACATAATAAGTACCAAATTATTAATTTACCTTTATGTACGTAGTAATTAAGGTCACTTAATATAAAGTGATTTAATTTACTCTTATATTTACATAAAAAAACATTGACTAATCTTGAAGCTCACTTGGATTAAACTACTTGATTCAGACAAATTACTTAATTACTTTTATTATGTCCTGAACTTTTATTATGAATTTTTTTTTTTAAATAAGTGCATTGAGTGAAAGAAATTGCTCAGATTTTATTAAAATTCCCTCATTTTTGAAGAGAAAAACTCCACTTTTTTGAAAACAGGCTCATGTTACAACTCCCCCAAGAGTTAAACAGTTGAGTTTTAATCCATTCAGCCAATCTACGGGTCTGGTGGGAGCACTTTTAGCTTAGCTTAGCATAGATCATTGAATTGGATTAGACCATTAGCATCTCTCTCAAAAAACACAAGCTACAGTTTTGTCTTAGCAAAATACATTTTAATACATTCTTAACTTAATTCTATAAAAGTCTTGTTACATATATTATGGATCCTACCTTGTGGCGTGTGAAGGTATCAAATTCAGCCACTGTGTATCCGAGAGAACCGTCGCCATAAACAATCCACACCTGCAAACGACATATTAGCTTTTACATGCATTTGCATAATGAGATTAAGGCTGCATCTAAAATGAAAGCAGGAAAAAATAAGAATAAAAATGAACAATAATCAAATTTTACCTCAGACTCAGGTCGACAAAGCTTCGCTCCCAGAGCAAATCCTCCTCCAACACCCAGAGTCCCAAAAGCCCCTGGTGCACAGAGAAACACTGAGAGTCATGGTTTGACAAACAGAGCATATCATGACATGTCATTAAAACTGTAGTGGTGATTACTGACTAATTTCTATATTATTTAGTCTTAATCTTATATGTAAGAGCCAGCAATATTTATCATCTATGATAATGTGCTAATTATTAACTGTTTTAACAATGTGCAAGCTGACATTAACAAGTAATGTCAATTTTTTTTGTTCCTGTTTTCTTTGATGTTGTTTTCTTTTTTCTGTACAGCATTTTGGTTTGGTTTGGTTTGGTGTTGAAAGTGCTTCATAATAAATAAATTGAGTTTGTTTTTTTTAAATGGTGTTGTAATATACAGTTGAAGTCAAAATTATTCCCCCTCCTGTGAATTTTTTTCTTTTCAAATATTTCCCAAATGATCTTTAACAGAGCAAGGAATTTTTTACAGTATTTCCTATAATATTTTTTCTTCTGGAGAAAGTCTCATTTGTTTTATTTCAGCTACAATAAAAGCAGTTTTAAATTTTTTTACAACCATTTTAAGGTCAATATTATTATCCCCCTTAAGCAATATTTTTTGATTGTCTACAGAACAAACCATTGTTATACAATGACTTGCCTAATTAACCTAACTTGCCTAATTAAGCCAGTTAAGCGTTTAAATTGCACTAATAAGGGCTAATAATTCTGACTTCAACTGTATATATTTATTATTGTTTCGTTTGGTTTTTTAATGTTGTATTTTTTTTATATTTTTTTTTATATGGACCTAAGAGTCTGAAATAACAGAAATAATAATAATAATAATAATGAATGCCTCTGTCTCTCACCTGGGTCCAGCCAGCAGAGTGGGCCGTGGGGTCTCATGATATATGCAGCGCTACCCACGAAATCCCCTCCGTCAGCCACTATGATGCTGTCCTCTGCCAAGAGCTCATCCACAAGGTGCAAAACACTCAGAGGATTCAAATGCCTCTCAGTCTTCTCATCTGCTTTGGCTCTGAATATAAAAACAGGCATTTACTAATATATTAATAAACAAGCAATATACAAGTTAATGGGCAGCACGGTGGCTCAGTGGTTAGCACTGTCGCCTCACAGCAAGAAGGTCGCTGGTTCGAGTCCCGGCTGGGCCAGTTGGCATTTCTGTATGGAGTTTCATATTCTCCCCGTGTTGGCGTGGGTTTCCTCTGGGTGCTCCGGTTTCTCCCACAGTCCAAAGACATGCGCTATAGGTGAATTTAATAAACTAAATTGGCCGTAGTGTATGAGTGTGTGTGTGTGAATGGGAGAGTGTATGGGTGTTTCCCAGTACTGGGTTGTGGCCAAAAGGGCATGCGCTGCGTAAAACATATACTGGAAAAGTTGGCAGTTCATTCCACTGTGGCGACACCAGAAAAATAAGGGACTAAGCTGAAGAAAAACGAATGAATGAATAAAGCCAGATGTCTATTATTGACACACTGCAAGAGTTTCCAAGAAAATTATTTTAGTCTCTAGGTAAATACATGGAAGAGAAACGGTTCTTGCAACATGATTTGTGTAATATTCTAATTCTGTAGATAAATTTGCAACTTTTAATGGAAATATAGCTTTTGTATTCTGGTATCAGTACAAATGATCACCTGTTAGCTTTCTCTTTGACGTTATCTCCCTCTTTCAGACTCTGCGGCCATTCCTCTGGGCATCTGTGTCCTTTCAGGGCTTTTGAAAGATTCAGGAGAAATGAACCAGCATCACCTGAGTCAGTAGAGAAACGAAGCCTTTTAACATAACACATGACATTAATTTACATATTATCTACCATATTTTGGTGAACTGGTTAATTTGAATTTCTGATTATTAAGCTACTAGTATTTAAAGAGCAGTTTTGTTCAATGTTAATACAATATACTGTGCAGTATGAGCAAATAATTTTTTTTATGTAAAGTCAGATTTATAGCCCTCCTGAATTATTAGACCCCCTGTATATTTTTCCCCCCAATTTCTGTTTAACTGAGAGATTTTTTTCAACACATTTCTAAACATAATAGTTTTAAGAACTAATTTCTAATAACTGATTTCTTTTATCTTTGCCATGATGACAGTACATAATATTTGACTAGATTTTTTCAGGATACTAGTATTCAGCTTATAGTGCAATTTAAAGGCTTAACTAGGTTAATTAGCCAAGTTAGGGTAATTATGCAAGTCATTGCACAACAGTGGTTTGTTCTGTAGACAATCAAAAAAATAATAATTGCTTAAGTGGGCTAATAATATTGACCTTAAAATGGTGATTAAAAAAAGTAAAAACTGCTTTTATTGTATAAATTAATAATTTAATAATAAAATAATAAAAAATAATATAGGAAATACTGTGAAAAATTCCTTGCTCTGTTAAACATCATTTGGGAAATATTTTTAAAAGAAACATATTCACAGGTGGGCTAATAATTTTGATTTTAACTGTATGAAGAGCCTCAAAATAAAGATAATTTAGGAAATTAAATGTAAACACTGTTTTTGTGTGACATATTTTGATTGTAACACTTCTACATTTTACTATACAGGCAATAGATTAGTTGGTAGTATACTTTAAATGTAACTATAACACATTATGTAAAATTAAAATGTAGTTGTTGACCTTGAATGGCCACTGTCGGCTTCCAGAACATGTCTGAGTTCTTCAGTAGCTGACTCTTGTCTCTGTTCACTGCGATGATCTTGCTCCGTCTGTTCAGCACTCGTCCATAACTCAGTCTAAAATCGCACACCGTGCCTATCCAACAAAACGAAAGATATTCAGGTACAAGAACTTAAAGTACACATGAAATCAAAACTAACCATATGATTTTGTTAGCTCACATTGCTAGTTTTGTGGTGAACAATTCATCTGTGCATGTCATTAAGTGAAAAAAAAAAGTTTGCCCTTGTAATCTAAAATTGAAATCTGAAAATGCACTTCCTGTTTGTTTTCAGTTAAATTCTCAGATTAGGTCTGTCTGAGGTTTTGGGCGTGACTAACACACTTAACCACGCCCCTCCAGCTGTCAGTTTTGACAACAAACAGAAATGGTGAGGAGGAGGAGTCTGTTAGGTTGTAATAACTCTCCCCAAACCCTTTTCCCGATCTTTCTGAATGAAACGCCCACTTTACTACATCCAATCAGCTCGCAGTAGAAAAAACAATCCACGCCCACTGTTTTCTCATTTAATATTCCGTTTCTCTAGGAACTGCGTCACAATACGAAAACAAAAACGGTTGCAGCTTCTGGTTCATGCAGACTTTAACCGTGCAAGGTACAAGGGTTACATTTATTTTCTAAATTATTTATAAACTCTATAAATAATCTTTTTTCCATGTCTTAAAAAACACAATTTCAAATTTACTAATATTTCCATACAGATAAGGATATAGGGTATATTTAAGGATATATTTATAACATAAATTCTGTATGTATTCCAACTGTACAGCAGGTGGTGCTGTTTCTCACCTGCCAGCAGGACGAGGTCAGCATCTTTTAATGCGTCTCTCCTGTTCTGTCTGATGTGCAGCGGACTGTTCTTTCCCAGCAACCCTCGGGACATACCGCCCAGAAAACAGGGAATGCCTAAAGATTCTAAAGCTTTTCTGAAACAGACATATACAAAAAAAACATTGTGACTAAAATCAACTTCCATGAGAGCGAGTTATAGATGCTTTTTCTTAGAGTTAATCTTCAATCAATGTTGTAAATAATTTGTCATTTTGGACTTGAGTTTACAAAACAAATGCATATTCTTGTGACCAACAGATTTCATGTAGATAATATTTCTAAAATGTTTGGATATGGATACTGAATTTACATTGCTTTGGAAAATAGGAGGACACTATAGTAATTAAAAAAAAAAAGTAGGCCTAACAAATAAGATTTATGTATTCTGTTTGCATATAAAATTTCCATTCATTTGGATTACATACTTTTAACATAATTGAACTAATACACTTTATGTGATAGATATTTGTTAGGAGTATGGAGCTGCATCTATTTTTGCCCCAGAATATTAAGTAAACCACTCTCATAAAATGTAACTTATTGGATCTGGCTTTTTCTACAGCTAAATACATTTATACCATATTCATATTTTTTAACTGATTGAATCTAATAGTATTCGATTTGAACAGATTTAGATTGATTCTAAGGAATCTGACAACATGCATTTAATAAAACTGACTAAAATAATAATAATAATAATAATAATAATAATAATAAAATCAAAAGGTTACAATCAGTTAATGATAAACTTCATTGTGATTAATTCTTTTGAGTGATGCTAAGTATAAATGAGTACACACCCCCTTTTGAAAAAATAAACTTTGGTCCCACTTTATATTAAGTGTCCTTAACTAATATGTACTTACATCAAAATATATATACAATGTACTTAATGTGTTCATAATGTATTGCAGAACACTTCTGGTACTATTGAGGTGGGATACGGGTAGGGTTAGGGGCAGGTTTGGTGGTATGGGTAGGTTTAAGGGTGGGTTAAGGTTTAAGGGATGGACCAACAGTGTAAATATGAATGTAATTACAGAAATTAATTACAGATGTAATTACATGCATGTATTTAATCAAGCATAAGTACAAATGTAAAAACATGTATTTACACAATGAGTACATTGTAACTAATTATTAATTTCAGTGTAAGTACATATTAGTTAAGGCCACTTAATATAAAGTGGGACCTAAACTTTTTATGTATTTCTCAGTGAATATAGCTAATATGTTCAGTCCATTTAAACAAAACAGTTTTATTAAACGCGTATATCCATTAAAATAATAATTTGGTCACCTAACATATTTACAGAAAGATAATACATTTAAACTCAAACAAGTTACTGCTAAAAATAAATAAATAAATAAATATATTTTAAATATAAAATCTTAGCTGCCGGGTGGTGCAGTGGGTAGCACGTTCGCCTCACAGCAAGAAGGTCGCTGGTTCGAGCCTCGGCTGGGTCAGTTGGCGTTTCTGTGTGGAGTTTGCATGTTCTCCCCGTATTAGCGTGGGTTTCCTCCGGGTGCTCCGGTTTTCCCCACAAGTCCAAAGACATGCGCTATAGGTGAATTGGGTAAGCTAAATTGTCCGTTGTGTATGTGTGTGAATGAGTGTGTATGGATGTTTCCCAGTGATGGGTTGCAGCTGGAAGGGCATCCGCTGCGTAAAAACATATGCTGGATAAGTTGGCGGTTCATTCCGCTGTGGCGACCCCAGATTAATAAAGGGACTAAGCCGAAAAGAAAATATGAATGAATATAAAATCTTATTTAATATTTTCCCCAACATATTTATTTGGATGTACCAATAATTGAACTGTGATTATAAGATTTATGTTAGATTAGTTTCAGTTTGGGCTTTGGTACTGACTAATCTAATGTATATGCACAAATATATTATTGTAAAGCATCCTGTAGATATTTTGATAAAATACTTCCACAGTATTTTTTTTCCTACCATGGAAGTTGATGGGTACTAGCTACAAGCATTTAGCTTAATATTATCTTTTGTGTTATCTATTATCTTATTAAATATTATCTTTTTTGTAAATGATGACAATTTGTATTATTTTTGGTGAACTATCCCTTTAAAACCCTGCAAAGACTGTTCAATGAACAGTCACTGGGACTGAATTTAATACGCTGAATTTACCTGATATCATCGGCTGGTGTTGGGGGTAAAGTTGCCTGACTGCCTAACAATATGACAGGTTTCTTGGCTCTGCTCACCAATTCCACACACCTTTGGACCTGCGAAGAATAAAACATCAAGTCATCCTATCTTCAGCATTTGGGGCAAAAGTCACAGATTTCAACATTTTTCCTTCAGCTTTGAGTTAATGTTACGCGCTCTGCTTATGATAAAGCAAATCTTGCGTGATAATCAAATATTAATCAGCTGCATCTACAGTAGAACTTCTAAAGCAGTTGAAATTAAGCCTGCAGAAATAAATACGACAGCAACTGTAAAAATTATTTGCTGCCTTAAATTTGTTAGTTGAATCAAATAAACTTTTCTAGTCATATCAACTTGCGTCAATCAAACTGAGTAAAAATATGAAGTTAAACTTTGTATAACTTAAAATGCTTAGTTGAAACCTGATTAACCTATTAAAATAAGTTAAAGCAACATAAAAACATTTGTTGTCTTGATTTTAATTAAAGCCCTGGTCAGAACACACGATTTTGGCACGATTTCCTTGATGTAGGGGTGTGGTAGGGATTCGTAAATGACAAATGGGCGTCGTGACACAAGATTCAATCGTTCCTTCTCGTGTAATGTGGCATAGTTCACGACAACCGAAACCATGTCTGCGACACCTCACGACACCATCACAGAAAGTCTAGCATGTTTAATTTTTTCCCCGATCTTCACGACGAGTTCCGGGTGACAATGGACAATAGGAGCACATAATTTATCAGTTATATGAGCAGGTGCTGCCGCTAATCCGTGGGTCAGGTAATAAAAAAATAGGCTGCATATTTACTTATGGGTGGGTCTCTGGTGGATAAGATCAATCATTGGTTTATGCAAACTTTAACTACTTTCTCTAAAATATTAAAGTGTTTTAAGCAATTTTATTTAACAGACTGGCACAAATATGCAGACATTTACCTTGTCACAACGAGTTTCTGAGTCTTTCAGCCTTCCAACCGAGTTCATTCTTCCGAGGTAATCTGGAAACACCTTCAGTGCTGCTAATACATTGTAATAGCCTGTCTTGCTTATTCAAATTACTTGATTAAACTAATTAAATTGAAACTCACCGGCAATGGATGATTTCGTCATTAAAAATGAAAAGTTTAATATAAGTTTCTCTGAAACTGTTAATATTTAACTTCAATTTTATTTAGGCTAGATTTTATTTTATTTAACAAGCCAATTTGTGCTTTGGTACCGAAGCATATAGTGGACTTGTTTTGAAGCACTTCACCTCAGATGTTATTCTTGTTTATCTAGTAGATAACTGACCAACAAAAAATACATTAAAATTAAGACAAGACAAATTATACCAAACGAAATTCGTTTCAAAAAGATATTTTTTCCAAGAAAAATATACGAATTATATTTTAGTTTGAGCCCTTCCATTACCCAACTGTGTGGGTGGATGATTTGTTTCGCTCCATGGAAAATAAGGATTTAATGAATGCTTCACTGTTATTGTTGAATCACAAACCTCTGTCATATATTTGCTAATTTTTTTATATGTCATTCTTTTAAAGATTATGTCTTGAGCATCTGATTTTTCATTGATGCTGATGTGCTTTCATTTTCTTCGTCTCACTTGCGGCAAGTTCAGGCGTGGGAGTGTTTAATAAGCAAAAATCGCATAAATAGGGCGACGCGGTGGTGCAGTGGATAGCGCTCTCGCCTCACAGCAAGAAGGTCGCTGGTTCGAGCCTCGGCTGGGTCAGTTGGCATTTCTGTGTGGAGTTTGCATGTTCGCGTGGGATACTACCGGGTGCTCCGGTTTCCCCCACAGTCCAAAGACATGTGGTACAGGTGAATTGGGTAAGCTAAATTGTCCGTAGTGTATGTGTGTGAATGAGAATGTATGGGTGTTTCCCAGTGATGGGTTGCAGCTGGAAGGGCATCCGCTGTGTAAAACATATGCTGGATAAGTTGGTGGTTCATTCCGCTGTGGTGACCCCAGATTAATAAAGGGACTAAGCCGAAAAGAAAATGAATGAATGAATGAAATCGCATAATCTGACATAGTCACTTTCGTAACCGACTTAAGCTGTACCAAAAAAATAATCAAGAATTGTGTTGTTTCAGCTCATTTTAAATAAGTAGTCTTTTTTTTTGAGTGCAGGTTTCTTCACCTGATCGTCTGTGGCATGAGGGATGTGAACAGGAAGTGGCGACAGATCACGCCTCTCCCAGGCTCCAGCAAATAAGTTTGATAAATGATTTTTGAGATACCTATGGGATGACAAAAACAACAACTGTAACAATTGGTCAAGCTAAATACTGCTATGATTTCTCAATTAAAAGTTGGTGCTGAAATAATAGGATGTGAAGAGTGAGAAATATTTATACCATGCAATGACTTTCCCCATCAGGCCTTTAGGAGTGTTTTTGGGGGCAAACTCTTTTTCCACCGCATGATACGGGTACAGTGTGTCTATGGGAAACTCTATAAACACTGGGCCTGTGAAGCGATAGGGAAAAAAAAAAACATAATAGGATTACATAATTACAAACATTTATGCATAATTAAAGAAATCATGAATGCAAATGCTAATTAAATACAAATAACAGATAATTTAAATATAAAGTATGCATTTGTATTATTATACTAATTTTGTATTTACCAGATAACAAAGAGTGTATTTTTTGTCCTGAAATTGTTAATATTACAATAGGACTACTTGTTTAAGTAGCGATGTTCTTTTCGTTAAAACGTCCAATGAATGAAAAAGGTTTAATTAAAAGGGCACCTATGATGAAAATCATCATTTTAAAGCTGTTTGGACAGAACTGTGTGTAGGTATAGTGTGTCCACAGTCATATTGGGGTGATATAAAGACAATAAGTCTCTTTTTTTTTTAAATTTTCTGTTAATTTCTTCTTTTATATGGGCAGGTAAATCTCCTAGAGTTTCCAAAATTTCTCTTCAAAAAAGTCGAATAAGTGGAGGGCTCTCCTTGCCTAATTTTATGTATTATTACTGGGCGGCAAATATTCAGAAATTGGTGTTTTGGGTACAGACCTCTTCTTTACCATGGTGCAATTTAGAAGCAAAGTTTCCTGTTCCTCAACATCTCTCCCTGCTATGGTGTTCTCTTCTCTACCAATGTCCCCTTCGCATTACACAGATAATCTAATAGTGTGTGCTTCTCTCAAAATATTCTTTCAATTTCGGCGGCACTTTAAATTGACCTCTGCATCAACTATGGCCCCTATACATAATAATCATCTTTTTCTTCCTCCTTTCTCAGATTCTGTATTCTCTTTTTGGGAAAAGTAAGGTCTGAAACGCTTTGAAGATCTCTTTATTAACAATGTATTTGCTAATTTTTCTGAATTATCATCATTATTCAATCTAATCCCCTCCCACCTATTTCGTTATTTTCAAATTAGACATTGTGCTTCCTCTCTGTTCTCTGAGTTTCCCTCCCTGCCTACAAGGTCTCCATGGGAAGAGGTATTTAAACTGAATACTCATATGAGTGGGATCATTTCTAAGATATAAGCAATTATCTTGTCAAAGGATAACTCTCATAACATTAAAGCTATCAGGGCCTGGGAAGAGGAACTTGACTTAGAGTTTGAAGATGACTACTGGAGTGCAGTATTAGACAATGTGCGCACCTCCACTTCATGCGCTAGACTCAGTTTTATACAATTTAAAACGATTCACAGAGCTCATCTCTCAAAGGCCAAACTTTCTAAAATATATCCCAATGTTTCAGATATGTGTGATAAATGTAAACTTTCACCATGTAACCTTAGTCATATGTTTGTATTTTGTCCCAAGTTGCAAAACTATTGAATTACTTTCTTTAAAATTGTTTCTGATATTCTGGGGGTCAAGTTAGCTGTTTGCCCTTTAATTGCTATCTTTGGTGTTCCCTCTCAGTTTCAACCTTTAAACCGGAGACACGCTGACATTGTGGCTTTTGCATCTCTTCTCGCTAGGCGCAGAATACTGTTGTCTTGGACCTCCACTTGGTCTTCTTTTTAAAACTTGAGAAAATTAAATACAATATCAGAGGTAGGGGAGAACAGTTTTTTGAAAAATGGCAACAATTTATTGCATTCTTTAATCACTTAAAAACTTTAGATGTGGATTGAGTGAAGGTATATGTGTATGTATGTATATGGTTTGTTATTATTTTTTTTATTTGTACTTATTTTATTATCATTGTTATTATTATTATTATTTTTAATAAAAAAAAAAAAAAATTATTTCAGATGTTGATTGTTTTATTTGGGGATTGTTTTGTGGGTTGTTGTAAAACGTAAAATGCTATTTGCAAGAATAAAAATTCCATGACAAAAAAAAAAAACATTCCTGACGTTAAAATAGCATCCAAATCCCTCCCATTTTGAGGCCGACAGCAACTGACGTAGGAGTGCGGTTTCCCCGCCCACCAAATTGATTGACAGCTGCGTATTAACATGTCTCCGTAGTAACGCGTATAATCATATCAACAAGACAGGACATGCGCAAAGCAACCGGGAATAAAAGATCTGTTCAGTTCGCTAGGATCATCAATCATCATCAAATGTGATCAAGAGTGAGTTTTACAAGTTTAGCACGTTTTTAAAACAGTGCATGTTTGTAATGAATTACAGCGATTTACTTTTACTTTTTAGCTTTACTTTATCACCACAGTCGCATGTCAGTACAATTATAAAAGAAGACGCTTCAATCCCGGGTTGTGGACGTTAAATCAGGTTTATTTTGTACATTAACATAACGGATATCCATACAGCGGTGGATATTAATGTGTTTCCTGTCACATTTGCCGTGCAAAAACAGTGCAAAGCTAAACGCGCGCGCTGTGTGTGTGTGTGTGTGTGTGCGTGAAATTTGTAACGACATTGTGTGTGACTCATCGTTGCAACTCCACAACAAATACATCAAATAATCATTGGGAAAGCTCTTACTGTAATATTTCTCACAAACGTTACGTGAGATCTGCTTCTTTCATGTCTGTCTGTTATCTGAGGCAGCCGAGGGCGGAGATTGAGGCACACTGACAGGCACGTGGGAACGGTGGGTGGGGAGGACTAGCATTAAAGGCACAGTCCATCAAAAACAGCTACAAGATGCTCAGAGCTAAAAATTACAAACTTCTGAAAGGTATAATAAATAATCTGATGGGTGTTTTGAGCTGAAACTTTACAGACACATTCTGGAGACACAAAAGACTTACATTAAATCTGAAAAAAGGGGTAAACTAGGTGCCCTTTAAATGATAAACCTCCCATTTATCACCACAGATTCATATTATTATTCACAAAATTCATATTAATATGAAAATTCATGAAATTGTCTGAAATCTGAACAAAACAAATCAAAGCTACACTTCATAAGCATTACAAGGGATTATACAACTTTTGTGAAATGTCAGTTCCCTTCAGGAAATAGTGGTTCAAAACTTCATAAGCTTCCTTTTTTTCTGTTGAACACAAAAGAAGATATTTTGAAGAATGTTAGAGACCACTGACTTCCATAGTAGCAAAAACAAATAACTATGGAAGTCAATGGATATTTTTTCAAATATCTTCTTTTGTGTTCAACAGAGAAAAAGAAACTCAAACAGGTTTGTGACAAGACGAGTAAATGATGAAAGAATATTCAGTTTTGAGTGAACTATCCCTTTCAGAGATACATTCATTATAAAAAAATGTTAAATAAAAGAAAGAAAAGTACTCTTTGGACTTTCACAAATTCATGTAAATGGTCATTTCCAATGTCAATATGACAAATTTCATCAAAAGGCACCGAGTTTGGCTCTCTGACTCACCTCTTTTGGACATGTCCAAAACTTAAGGACTTCCGGTGTGACATATTTAAATGGTTTTCTGATATGTATGGTTGTGCCTTTACACCTGAACCAGAAATTGCTATATCTATATGCTATCTCTTTCTCTGCTGGATTATAATGTGTCCATACAAAGCACCATCATTTATGGAATGATTATTGCTATTTCTAAAACTGTGGAAATCAGATTCTATCCCTCAATTTAAGACATGGTTAACTTATCTCACTCAAATATTGCACATGGAAAGAGTCCTGTATGGAGTTACTGGTAGGTTTTAAAATATATGGCAACCATTACTTCATCACCTGGACCAATATAATGCTGATTCAGAGCAGCAGTGTAGTGCTTAACATGTTCACTGCCTCTATTGACTCCCTCTTTGTATTTTCATTGAAACCATTTATATGCCCTGATTGTTCTTTTTTAATAATTATTTTTTTATTTTTGCTAATTATTTATTGTTTTTGTTTTTTTATTGTTGTGTTGTTTGGTAATTATTGAAAAACACTTGTTAAAAAAAAAAAAAAGTCATCAAGTTTGTAATGTATAATGAATATCAATGCCACTGTACCTGGTGTTCCAGACTGTGCGATGGCCAGAGCTTTTCTAACAGTGGGAACAATTTCTCTCACAGTCCTCACTGATGCACAGAACTTACAGAGAGGCTTAAAGAGAGACATCTGGTCGATATCCTGGAGTGCACCTCTACCCTGCAAAGAAACACAAAATGTACGTTTTTTTTTAGATTAAACAGGACATACTCAGTAGGGGTGGGGAAATTATCGATACAGCATATAGTATTGTGATACTGCTGCAATACTATATATTTGTTCTGTCTTTTCCTCTTAGCAGCAAATAATGACGACTGGCAACTTGGATTTAAATGAAACTAACTGTTTCTTCTTGTAGCACTAAGCATCATAGGAATTTTTGTTCTTAAAGGGGACCTATTATGCCCCTTTTTACAAGATGTAAAATAAGTCTCTAATGTCCCAAGAGTGTGTATGTGAAGTTTCAGCTCAAAATACCACACAAATGATGTTTTATAACTCTTTGAAACTGCCCCTTTTAGGCTTTTATCCTAATTGTGCCGTTTTGGCGACTGTGCTCTTTTCAAATTAGGGCGGAGCTACAAATGCCTACGTGTCAGCATAGTGGCAGATTCAAAAACAAGACTATGCTAATGAGGGAGAGATGATCACTAATGATGCCATATAAGCTGGTTATATTGACAGAGTGTTGCCAAACAACTATATTTAAACCCCTTATAAAAGTGCTTTTTGCATAATAGGTCCCCTTTAATGCTGAACGGCATATTAATTTATTCAAAGTACTTATTTTACATTATGACTATACAAACAATAAATGAAACATTAACTACTCATTCTTACTGTCATACTTCAATTTAATGGTCAAAAACTGCACCTGACCTAAGCTTTTACTTTGGTAAAGAGGCTAGAGTTTCATTATACACTAGCTATCATCATTATATCAACATAACAGTGCTATGGAGTAAGAGTTAAATGCAACATTTCTTGTTGCTAATCATTTTGTCTTCAACGGTATTAAAATATTCAGTTCAGCTCATTCGACATTATGACTTAAAGCATAAACCAACGTCAATCTGATCATTCAGTCTGTTCTTATAAAGTCTTTTGAAAACGCTAGACAGGGTTTGTACAGATACACAATACCAGCGATACATTTGTTAAATATATTTCACGCAACAATAAAAATGTATAATTGCAGACAAAAATTTTTAAGTCTAGTCATAAAACAGCAGGCCTGTTATTACCACCTTTTGTTTTGAAGGATAAAAAAACGACAGTCATTGATATTAATAGATTGTATTGCTTGTTTCATATGCAAGCAAGTATCTGCATCTGAAAAGGTGTGAACCAAATGGCCCAGAGCAACTTAAGGGTTGTGACCCAGTTGGGTAATCTCCAGGATGGTCATATCCTTTGTTGTAACTAGTATAAAGTAGTGTCTCACAGACAGTACTTTGCGTTAAGATACTTAAAGGACTATGACATAGCATCACTGCTGGATAATTTTACTGTACTGCCTTCATTAAACGCTTCTCCTCACAAGAACTTTGGTCAGCTTACTTATTTTATGTATCAGAGTCATCTTAAGGTCCATTTTAAAGGTCAATATTATTAGCCCCTTCATTGTCTACAGAACAAACCACTGTTAAATAATGATTTGCCTAATTACCCTAACTTGCCTAGTTAACCTAGTTAACCTAGTTAAGTTTTTAACTTTAAATGTCACTTTAAGCTGAATACTAGTATCTTGAAAAATATCTAGTAAAATATTATGTACTGTCATCATGGCAAAGAGAAAAGAAATCAGTTATTAGAAATCAGTTATTAATGTTCAGAAATGTGTTGAAAAAATTATTTTCTGTTAAACAGAAATTGGGGAAAAACATGTACAGGGGGCTAATAATTCAGGAGGACTAATAATTCAGATTTCATTAATACACACCTCTAAAATATGTATTTGACAATTCCTGTATATAGCTAGAATTTTCAGCATTTTATAAATCACTACTAGACAGAAGGATCAACAAAGCAAAGCTCTTCTGTTTGTTATTTTTAAGGGGCGGTTCTATAATATGTAAGTCAAAAGTACCTAAACAGGTTTACCACCCAAGCAATACAGGCTTGAAACAACATCAGTATGATTAAACGATGATGTAATTGAAATTTATGGGTGAACTTTCACTTTAAATCCGCATGCTCAAGGTTAGATCTTTAAGAATCTTACCCGTAAAATGAGTTAAATCTAGTGTTTGCACAAGACAGAATGAAAGTAGATAAGGCAGTTTTTGAGGCATAAGCCGACCAGAGCAGAGAGCAAATCCCCAGTTGACATGCGCATGTTCAAACTTCCTTACCTGCAGGAGAGTTGCAGCGGCTCCACCAATCAGAAGCAGAGGTGATTCAGCCATCTGAGCATTCTTTACTGCAGTCACTGTGTTGGTCAAACCCGGGCCTGCTGTCACCGCAGCCACTCCAACTGTACCTACATCAGCAGAACGGAAGATTAACACATTTCTGACAGGGGGGGGGGCAGTTTTCAGTTTTTCAAAATCAGTTTTTGTGAATTCAAATTATTTTTCCAACATCCAGCTACGGAACAAAATGTGCAATCTGTTGGCGCCAATAGCCTAGTGGTTAAGTGTGCCGACATATAGCACCAAGTTGTTCAAGGCGACCTGAGTTTGATTCCCAGCTCTAGGTCCGTTGCCGATCCTTCCCCTCTCTTTGCTCCCCATGATATCCTGTCAGTTCTCTACACTGTTCTATCCATTAAAGGTTAAAAACCTGTAAAAAACAATTATAAAAAAGTGCAATCTACCTGAGATATGATCTATATAAGAGGCCTCTTTCATGTTAATGTTGTTAAATAAAGAAAAAGCATCTCACAAGTAGAGTATTCTTAAACTTCGGAAACAAAAAATGACCAATAAAAAAACACATTTTCAAATGTACTTTTTACAGAAGAGGATGGAAAAACCGTTACATTATATTTACATTTAGATTTAGTCATTTAGCAGACGCTTTTGTCCAAAGGGACTTACAAAGGGACAGTACAATTGAGGAGGCATTCAGTTATTCAACAAAAAAAAGGTAATACACACAAAAAGTGCTAATTATACAAAGGAACTGTTTGTGCTCAGAGAATGAGGTGCTAGAGTTAGGAGGAGGGGGTGTTTTTTTTGTTTACAGAGAGAAGAGTGTTTCTACAGGTGGTTTGTCAAGCCCACTCAACTGTGTAAAGCTCATTTCATAAATACACAGGGTTTTTTTTGGAACGACTAAGAAAAGGGTCTGGTGCAAATGTGCAAAACTGGTGCAAGTGTTGGTTAAAGTGTCAGAGAGATGAAAGAGTGTGTTTTCTACAGGTGGTTTGTCAAGCTCACTCACCTGTGTGAGGTACACTCAGAATTGCATAATGTTTTGAAATTGTGGTGTGGTGTTAATACTATTATTATTATTTTAATATGGGTGGCACGGTGGCTCAGTGGGTAGCACTGTCGCCTCACAGCAAGAAGGTCACTGGTTCAAGCCCCGGCTTGGCTAGATAGCATTGTGGAGTTTGCGTGTTCTCCCTGTGTTGGCGTGGGTTTCCTCCGGGTGCTCCAGTTTCCCCCACAGTCCAAAGACATGCGCTATAGGTGAATTGAATAAGCTAAATTGACTGTAGTGTATGTGTGTGAATGGGAGAGTGTATGGGTGTTTCCCAGTACTGGGTTGCAGCTGGAAGGGCATCCGCTGCGTAAAACATATGCTGGATAAGTTGGCAGTTCATTCCGCTGTGGCGACCCCTGCTTAATAAAGGGACTAAGCCGAAAACAAAATGAATGAATGAATTATTTTAATATATATTATAGTCAGTTTGTTTTTTGCCGAATAAATGACAATGGGCTGCAGCTTTTAATTTGAAACAAATTAAATATTTGTATTTTTTTCTTATGGTCTAAACAATCTGTGCTGTAGCACTGTACACACCATATTTCACACTTTTTTCAAACTTTTATATTTAAAACGCTAATCTCATAACATTATTTATAAAACTAATATAAAACTTACAGTTTAAATTAATATTTGTACATAAATACTTAATAACAGTAGTATGGTAAGCAACTAGACAAAATTTTAGGAAATATTTTTGGTACATCAAAAAGCATGCACATTATCAGCCAACAAGCTTCCAAGCACAACCACAAATTAGTAAATAAAATGCAGTATTTAAGGCTCATAATTAAATACAAAATGACAGAAAAAACTGCAAAAAGTGAGATGTGTTCTCTGCTGTTTGGGTTTAGTCTTACCAGAAAGTCTCGCTACGGCATCGGCAGCAAACACAGCTGTGGCCTCATGGCGGGTGTCGACGATGCGGATGCCTAGCTTCTCACAGGCCACCAGGATGGGCGAGATGTGTCCTCCCACCAAAGTGAAGACGAATTTGACACCATGAGAACGTAAAACCTCCGCCACACTCTCTCCTCCGTGTCGAGGGCTCTGTCTCTCTGTCTGGGAACGATGAATGTTTAAATTGTGATGAAACGGCAGAACTGCTAGATTTTTCTCTTATGTATTTTGACAAATATTCTATGTGGTGTAACAAATTATTGTAAAGGTGGAGAAGTTCTGAATACTGCATCTCACTAGAGAGAAGACGTTTTAACTGGAAGATCCAGTTTGACTAACCATTCAGAGGAAACATGTAATATGCAACAAATTACTTGTTAATAATAAAAATTAATAATGCATGTATTCACAAAATCAATGCATGCATTTAGAAAATGCTGTAAGTGTAAATTAATTTCATATTGAATGAAGTCTACAGATTTGCTATAGAAAATATACATTTTCAGGAACACTTGGTAAATATTTGAAAAATAATTACAATTTAATTTCTAATAATTTTATATTCATTTCTAATAATTTGATCTTCAACTGTATAAAAATATTATTAATTTCATAGCAGCTCATTCAATATTATTACTTATTATGTTATATTAAAAACATACAACCAATGTCAATCTGATCATACTGTCTGCTCGTATAAACTCGGTTTGTAGACATGGTTTGCACAGATACACAATACCAGCCATACATGTTCCTTTCAAAATTTTAACAAAACATTTTTGGTTAAGTATATTTCTTGAGATAAATATCAAATGTATCAATAAAAATGTATAATTGAAGAAGAAGAAAAAAATGTTAAGTTAGGCTAAAAGTCAACAGGCCTGTTATTACTACCTTTTGTGTTGGTGGAAAAAATGACAGTCATTCATATCCTGCGGTTGGTGTTATTATTATATAATTATTATATATTATACAGAGTGTCATCCATACATAGTATATTACAAAAAAAACACTACTAAAACAATAATTGAAAAAAAAAAAAGCCTTTTTTTAATTGGTAATTGACAATTCATGTATGTAATTGCAGGTTTTGTGATTTGATAAATTACTAGATAGACAGGCTTAAACTAGTTTTAGAAGGCAGACTTCATGACTAGTTTTTACAATGTTTTGAAAAGTTTTCATTTTATACCAAACAATCTACTACTGTATACATTATGAAACAAAAAATTTAAATGCCATTTTTTTCAATTGGTATTTGACAGTTTATGTATGTAGTTGCAGTTATTGTTATTTTATAGACAGACAGACAGACAGACAGACAGACAGACAGACAGACAGACAGACAGACAGACAGACAGACAGACAGACAGA
>CAIGQV010019081.1:9091663-9104256 GCA_903798115.1 Danio jaintianensis | reverse complement strand
CTCGGCTGGGTCAGTTGGCATTTCTGTGTGGAGTTTGCATGTTCTCCACGTGTTCGCGTGGGTTTCCTCCGGGTGCTCCGGTTTCCCCCACAAGTCCAAAAACATGCGCTATAGGTGAATTGGGTAGGCTAAATTGTCCGTAGTGTATGAGTGTGTATGGATGTTTCCCAGTGATGGGTTGCAGCTGGAAGGGCATCCGCTGCGTAAAACATATGCTGGATAAGTTGGCGGTTCATTCCGCTGTGGCGACCCCAGATTAATAAAGGGACTAAGCCGAAAAGAAAATGAATGAAGGAATGAATGAATAATATTAAATAAAATAAATAATTAGTTAATAAAAAATAAGATAAAATAAATTAAAATTATACATAAAATTTTATATTTGTAATTATATATTTGTTTTATACAAACAAATATGTATGTTTGATTCATCGAGATAACATCTACAATATACAAACTTTATAAACTCTCTGAAGCTTAAAAACATTTCTTACTGTGTGTAAAATGTCAAAGGATGAACAAACAAAACCAATGTGTGTTCTAAAGATGAATGAAAGATTTGTGGGTTTGAAATAACACGAGCGTGCGTAAATGATGACAGAATCTTAATTTATAGCAGTACTAACCCTTTAAGCAAAGAAAAAATATAATAGTAGCTTCATTTATCTTACTGTTTCTACACACTGAAGACTCTCCCATAGTGAAATATGCTGAGTAACAACCACCGGCTCATACACTCTTCTGCTCTGCACAGCCGGCGGCTCTAATATCGGCTCTTCTGTCATAAAACAGAGAAAGACAGAGGTAAAAAATACATCAATTCATTTTCAGATTCAGATTCAGGGGGAACAGTGTATAAACGTACTGCTGTAGGAGCTCAGCAGACTCCTCAAGAGATGATACTTGGTTGTATAATTGCCGCTTTCAGTCAGTGGAGCATCATAATCTAAGACAGACACAGAGGATAGCATTTAGTAGATCTTCCTCAAGAGTAAAATTACAATCAGTTTACACACACACAAAAATAACTCTATAAAAACCAACCTGTCTTAGCACTGCAGGTGTAAATTACCATTTTGCTATAACCTGACAGCATGCATCTTGCCTATGATTGAAATAGGTTAATGTATTGTTGTGTATTGTCCTTGTACAAAAGCAAATACTAAACTAAACATGTACAATACAATTCAAAAGCTTGGGATCAATTATTCTATGTAATAAGATGTGTACAGTGCTCGACATAAATGAGCACACCCCATTTTGAAAATGAATATTTTAATCCATTTCTCAGTGAGTATAGCTCATATATTTTGGTGCATGTAAACAAAACAGATTTATTAAACGGATATATTTATTAAAATAATATTTTAGTCACCAAACGTCTTTAGAAAAAAAAAGATAATACATTTAAATTCATGCTAATTATTAGAAAAACTACAAAATTTCAACAACATTTTATAATTTTTTTGTTTCTCTTGAATTTTGCTCTTTTAAAAAAATTTTATTTCATATTTTTCCCTAACATAAACATTTGGGTGTACTAGTTTTTGGACCGTTATCATACATTCTTTTGTTAGCTCCAGATTTTGTTTCAGTACTGACTAATCTGATGTATATGTACAAATATAATATTGTAAAGTTTCCTTTAGAAAATATTAATCTAAATGAGAGATTTGTGAGGGGTGTACACATATATGTTGAGCACTGTACACTACCTGACAAAAGTCTTGTCGCCTATCCAAGTTTTAGGAGCAACAAATAATAACTTGACTTCTAGTTGATCATTTGGTATCACAAGTGGCTTATATGAAAGGCAAAGGCCTCTAGATTACGCTTATTTTACCAAAATAAAATATGATCATGCCTTGATTTTTAATTACTTAATTAGGACAGTAAGGTCTGACTTTGCTTAGACAAAAGTCTTGTCACTTAACAGAAATAATGTACAGTATAGAAAATAAGGTCATGGTGCAGTGGAAAAAGAATGAATATTGTGTATGACTCCCATGAGCTTGGAGGACTGCATCCATACATCTCTGCAATGACTCAAAGAACTTATTAATAAAGTCATCTGGAATGGCAAAGAAAGCATTCTTGCAGGACTCCCAGAGTTCATCAAGATTCTTTGGATTCATCTTCAATGCCTCCTCCTTCATCTTACCCCAGACATACTTAATAATGTTTATGTCTGGTGACTGGGCTGGCCAATCCTGGAGCACCTTGACCTTCTTTGCTTTCAGGAACTTTGATGTGGAGGCCGAAGTATGAGAAGGAGCGCTATCCTGCTGAAGAATTTGCCCTCTCCTGTGGTTTGTAATGTAATGGGCAGCACAAATGTCTTGATACCTCAGGCTGTTGATGTTGCCATCCACTCTGCAGATCTCTCGCACGCCCCATACTGAATGTAACCCCAAACCATGATTTTTCCTTCACATGAATCTTGGGTCCATGCGGGTTCCAATATGTCTTCTGCAGTATTTGTGATGATTGGGATGCAGTTCAACTTTTCCAAATGATCAACTAGAAGTCAAGTTATTATTTGTTGCTCTTACAACTGGGATCAACGACAAGACTTTTGTCAGGTAGTCTATATATGGTGGTAGGTATATATAATGAATCTATAGCTGTGTACAATATACATCATTTGATGTACAATCTCTCTCCTGATTGTTTGTAGTTTTTTTCTTTTCTTTATCTATATTGTATATTAAACTAAATAAAAATAAAGTTATTAAAAAAAAGTTGGAGTCTATGTACCCACTACGACTGTATTTGTTTCATTTAAAAAAACTGAACGTTTTTTTTACATGTTTGCAATAACTGCTTAAAATAACTACTTAAACGTTTAAAAGAAACTACTTAAATTTTAATCTTTAACTTCTTAATTTATTTTAATTTGACATTTATTTTAACATTCTCCCTGTGTTCGCGTGGGTTTCCTCCGGGTGCTCCGGTTTCCCCCACAAGTCCAAAGACATGCGTTATAGATGATGTCCGTGGTGTATGTGTGTGAATGGAAGTGTATGGGTGTTTCCCAGTACTGGGTTGCAGCTGGAAGGGCATCCGCTGCCTAAAACATATGCTGGATAAGTTGTCGGTTCATTCCGCTGTGGCGATCACAGATTAATAAAGGCACTAAGCCGAAAAGAAAATGAATTAATTTATTTTAACATTTTATTTAAATTATTTTACAGTCTCATGACACTTCAGAAATTAATCTAAACTAAACTAAAACTTCAACTCTGAAATCTGGACTCTACTAGAACTATGTTAAGCTGCTTTGACACAATCTATATTGTGAAAAGCGCTACATAAATAAACTTGACTTAATCCAATGCTTACTATTTTGAACAAACAATGATACAATATGTTTTGAGGATTAAGTACAGCATATATTTCAAATAGAACTGTTTGATTGTTAATAACTGTATTTATTAATTAATTTAATGCATATATACCTAATTAAAATATTAATAAAAAAAAAAAAAATGTTAATGACTCCAAAC
The DNA here is from genome assembly GCA_903798115.1 of Danio jaintianensis. Taxonomy (NCBI): domain Eukaryota; kingdom Metazoa; phylum Chordata; class Actinopteri; order Cypriniformes; family Danionidae; genus Danio; species Danio jaintianensis. Next base: position 9,100,750 of record CAIGQV010019081.1, on the reverse strand, counting down.
TACAAACTGCTCTTTTTGTGATCAATCACATGGAAATATACTATAGTACTTTATAGTAAATACTATGGTGTTTTTGAACCATACTGTACTTGAATTAATCTGTTGTGGTAATTATATAGTTGCTATAGTTATACAACACCAATAGTATTATAAACAAATCACCAAATGTACAAAGTTACAACTATATAGTATATAAAACCACAATACACCACAGTTTACTGTAATAAAAACTAAAGTATACTACAGTATTAGTATACTTTATCAGTTCACTATAGTTATTACTACCGCATGCTGTACCATTCATTAACAAAAGTTCATTCATTCATTCATTTTCTTTTTGGCTTAGTCCCTTTATTAATCTGGGGTCGCCACAGCGGGATGAACCGCCAACTTATCCAGCATATGTTTTACGCAGCGGATGCCCTTCCAGCCGCAACCCATCACTGGGAAACATTCATACATACTCATTCACACACATACACTACGGACAATTTTAGCTTACCCAATTCACCTATACCGCATGTCTTTGGACTTGTGGGGGAAACCGGAGCACCCGGAGGAAACCCACGCGAACACGGGGAGAACATGCAAACTCCACACAGAAACGCCAACTGACCCAGCGACCTTCTTGCTGTGAGGCGAACGTGCTACCCACTGCGCCACCGCGTCGCCTCATTAACAAAAGTGTTGTAAATAATATAATATATACAGGGGCGTCACGGTGGTGCAGTGGGTAGCACGATCACCTCACAGCAAGAAGGTCGCTGGTTTAAGTCTCGGCTGGGTCAGTTGGCATTTCTGTGTGCATGTTCTCCCCATGTTCACGTGGGTTTCCTCCGGGTGCTCCGGTTTCCTCCACAAGTCCAAAGACATGTGGTATAGGTGAATTGGGTAAGCTAAATTTTCCGTAGTGTATGTGTGTGAATGAGTGTGTATGGGTGTTTCCCAGTGATGGGTTGCAGCTGGATGGGCATCCACTGCGTAAAACATATGCTGGATAAGTTAGCGGTTCATCCCGCTGTGGCAACCCCAGATTAATAAAGGGACTAAGCCGAAAAGAAAATGAATGAATGAATGAATGAATGAATGAATGAATAATATATACAGTATAATACACTTTACTGTAGTATGGTTTAAAAACACTACAGTATTTTTTTCATATGGGCATTAATATTAAAGCTACTACTAACCATAGCTGCTTGTCTGTGGTTTGTAGGTGCCCAAATCAACTGCTCCGCTCATAAATCCAAAGCTGCTCCCTCCATGAAACATGTAAAAATTGATAGAGACGCCGCGATCCAGAAGCTCTCGCACTATGGAGATCATTTCTGTCATAACAGATGAGACGCAGACACAAAGCAGAATCTATTAGACAGTAGAATTTACACTCATACACTAATTAGGTGTAATTGAACTGCCTATTAATGAGTCAGTTCACCTAACAAATTTTATTCTGTCATTATTTACCCATCCTCCACTTGATTGAGTTACATTTCTCTGTTAAACACAAAAGAATATATATTTTGAAGAAATCTGGCATCCTGTGACCAGTTGTTTTTCCTACTGTGGGTGTCAACGGTCACTAGTTTCCAACATTCTTCATATTTATCGTGTTATTTATCGTATCATATTTTTTATTCAACAGTAAAAAAAAACACTTTTTTTTTTCACCACTCAAGGTGAGTAAATAGTGAGTACACTTTTATTTGTGGCTGAGCTCTCCCTTATAATGCAAATATCTAATCAGCCAAGCACATGGCAGCAATTCGCATTTAGGCAAGTAGATGGAGCCTGTAGCGCGGTGACAAAATGTATGTCAACTACAAATTATGCGTAGCGACTCTCCTGTAGTATTTTGATTCATGAATGAATGCGTGTAGAATGGGTACGTCCATTACGTCAACATGCATGAGTGAGCGGTTGTCGCTAGAAACAAGAATTATTTATATTATTTATTAAATTACACATTCAGTGTGTGTTATTAAAGTCCAAATGAAAGCAAAACTCACCATATGATTTTATTAGCTCACATTGCTAGTTCTGTGGTGAACAATTCACCCGTGCATGTCATTGAGAAAAAATAAAAATAAAATTGTTTTAATCTGAATCTGAAAATGCACTTCCTGTTTTTTGTTTTTCAGTTAAATTCTCAGATTACGTGATTTGTAGTATTGGGCGTGGCTAACACACTTAACCACGCCCCTCCAACTGTCATATTTGACAACAAACAGAAATGGTGAGGAGGAGGTGTTTGTTAGATTTTAATAACTCTCCCCAAACCCTTTTCCCGATCTTTCTGAATGAAATACCTAGTTTACTACAGCCAATCAGCTCACAGTAGAAAAAGCAAACCACACCCACTGTTATGTATTTTATGTGTTATGTATGTTTTTACTGTATTTTTAATGGTAAAACACTGGCAACCACAGCTATTGGTTTGTTACCGTAACTTTTACTGATGTTTTTCACAGTGTAGTGTGCCCATCTTGTATTGGCTTCTCCCAGCAAAATAACATGCCACGTTGCAAAGTTCAAATCATCATAAACTGGATTCTTGAACATGACAATGAGTTCATTTTATTCCACTGTCCTCCATAGTCACCAGATTCAGCCTGATCTCACGAGGAAACTTAACTAATTTACATTCTGTCAGTCTAGTGGCTAATTCCTACAAATTTGTACAAGTTTAAAATGTACGATTTTTAAAAGGAGGTGTGGCACCAAACCCCACCCCTAAACCCAACCGTCATTGGGGGATGAGCAAATCGTACTACATTGTACGAATTAGATCGAACTAATTCATATGAACTAGCCACTAAATCAAAAAGTTACGAATTGCTGTGAGATAGCGTTGCCAGATCTCAATCCAGAACAGCACTTTTGAGTGAAACAGCTTGCATCATGGATGTGCAGCTGTCAAATCTGCACCAACTGTATGATGCGGTAAATAAGGAAAATCTTTCGAATGAATCAATGTCGTCGAATCAAGGCCACATAAAATGAAATTTTGCAAGCAAAAAAGTTCCAACATGGTGGCAGTAGCAGGCAAACCTTATAAAGTGGCCAGTGAGACACATGTTTATACATATTTATCCAATGCTTCATGCAAAGCAGAGATAGACCTGTCTGTCCATATGTAGATGAGCACTTTCATGAGGCAGATCTTTTACCTTGTGCGGAGAAAACATGATGCAGTTCTCCCCAGACATCAAACCAGCCAGACCAATACTCCATCACCATCAGCGGCTTCTGTGGCTGCAGGACAGAAAATGCTCTTACAGACTTGCTCAAATCTCAACTGTGCTGTCAAAAAGTACGATTTAAATACAGCTTGTGCCAGTGCAAATCCTCTGGTTTCATAAACTACTGTCAGGATTTACTAAAAGACATGCAGTGAAAAATTTATGATCTTATTACATGCAGTATGCATTTGTAGCACTTGATGTTTCTGCAGCCCAGGCTCATCAGATATCCATTCCTCAGCCCACATTTTTTGTGAAACGTAAAACACGTTGCCCCAGAAACGTGACATTGCACATTTCAGATGACAAATCCACTAGACGGCGCTATTTATTTCATGTTGCGCAAAGAACTGAATGAAAATAATCCTTTATTTGTCGATAATATGTCCCTGTAAATATCGTTGACAATTAATTCAATATTTTTCATTTTTGGGTGAACTATTCTTTTAAGCTCAAATAATCACAAACTGGTTTCTTGAACACAACAATTGTGCTTTTTCACATCAGGATGGCATAACTGTGAGGGAATTTTAATACTGTAGGGGGTGCTCCTAAACATGGTGACTGATTTGTTGACCCCCTTGTTCCTTTCATTTATTTATTTACTTATTTATTATTACTTTCCTGCCTAAATAAGTGACTAAATGCAGTTTTATAACAGTTTAACGTGTACTGATTTTATGCAAGTTATGCAATGCTGTCAACTACCTCATCTTCGACTCATGGCTTCAGCGACAAATGAGTGATTTAAATGATATTTTATTCTCGTTACATTTTTTAAAAATGTTTTAGGTTTGCTTCATTTACCATAACTGTTTTAAAGTTTTGGGTAAAGACAAACCTAGACCGGGAGAAAAAAAGCTGCCCTTGACATAAAGAACTGAACGAAAATAATCCTTTAATTGTCGATAATATGTGCGTGTAAATATCATTGTCAATTATCAATGTCAAATAATTGCAAAATTCACAAAAATGTAGGCTGAAGCATGTATTTTCAACGAGCCTGTGTTACACATGACTAACTAAACGTCCGCAAAAATCTATTTACTTGTGTTTGTTTCATTATTAAACAGACAAAAAATCATTTTGCATTTGACTTGCTGTGATCGTGGTTGGATAAGCAGAACAGAGGGTGTGCAGTAAAAAATTAAAAATGACATTATTATGATCCAAATGTATATGGCATAATTTCATTATTATTCATTCATTCATTTTCCTTCAGCTTAGTCCCTTTATTTATCAGGGGTCACCACAGCGGAATGAACCACCAACTTTTCCAGCATATGTTTTACGCAGCGGATGCCCTCCAGCACTGGGAAACACCCATACACTCTCACATTCACACACACTCATACACTACGGCCAATTGAGCTTATTCAATTAACCTATACCGCATGTCTTTAGTCTGTGGGAGAAACGGAGAGAACATGCAAACTCCACACAGAAATGCCAACTGACCCAGCCGGGGCTCGAACCAGCGACCTTCTTACTGTGAGGTGACATTTCTAACCACTAAGCTACCATGCCACCCCAATTTCCTTATTAATTAAGGCCAAGTTTTACAATCATATATCATGTATATCTGAATGACAAATACACACACCAGCATTGTTGTCAATTAACCAAGTGAGATGTAAATAAGGAAAAAGTCACAACATGCTAAAATTCTTACTGACCTGCAGTTCTGCCAAATGCTGCACATCACCGTAAGACAGTTTCTGTAGGTTCACGGTCTGCAAGACTTTTAGAAGAGATGGGAAAAAAAGACATTTATTTAACCAAAACAATTTATTTTTATTTTAAAGACTTAAATCCATTTATTTCTTTTAGTTTTATTTATTTATTTCAAATGAATCCATAGAAAAGCATCCTGAATAAGTGTGTCATGGTTTCTAAATAAGTGATTCGGTAAAATAAATGTAGCATTGGTAAGCATAAAAGAAGGTTTTCTAAATATGTTTAAAAATCCAAAACTTTTAATGGGGCAGCACGGTGGCTCAGTGGTTAGCACTGTCGCCTCACAGCAAGAAGGTCGCTGGTTCGAGTCCCGGCTGGGCCAGTTGTCATTTCTGTGTGGAGTTTGCATGTTCTTCCCGTGTTCGCGTGGGTTTCCTCCGGGTGCTCCGGTTTCTCCCACAGTCCAAAGACATGCGCTATAGGTAAATTGGCCGTAGTGTGTGTGTGAATGCAGGAGTGTATGGGTGTTTCCCAGTGTTGGGTTGCGGCTGGAAGGGCATCCACTGCGTAAAACATATGCTTGATAAGTTGGTGGTTCATTCCGCTGTGGCGACCCCCCTGATTAATAAAGGGATTAAGCCGAAAAGAAAATGAACTAAAATGAAATTGGCCGTAGTGTATGAGTGTGAATGTGAGAGTGTATGGGTGTTTCCCAGTACTGGGTTGCGGCTGGAAGGGCATTCGCTGCGTAAAACATATGCTGGAATAGTTGGCGGTTCATTCCGCTGTGGCGACCTCTGATAATCAGGGACTAAGCCGAAAGAAAATTAATGAATGAATGAATGAATGAAAACCTTTGATCATACAGTTATAACCATCCGTTATCAGCTAATAGTTATAACCAACTCCAATCAATACTATTAAAAATGTCAACACCCTATAAATATTGCATTATTAAGAAACAATAGGGAACACTAAATAAATGACCATGGATTAATGATGTTACCTCCATCCACACCTCCACATTTTAACCCTTCCCGGTTGTCTGATGTCATGAGAAGCTCTGAGATTCCTCGGGACAATAATGCCTAATGGTTAGAGAGCAAACTGTGTAGGTATAAAAAAAAAACTGACTTACCAATAAAAGTGATAATGATTAATATTCTTTCATACCTCTTTGATGAACGACAGGTACTGCTCATCCTTTGCGTATGAACCATATTCATTCTCTACTTGAACTGCAATAATAGAGCCTCCTTTTTTATACTGCAGGGTGGACAATGGAGAAAATGTAAAGACCAAAAACAAGTAAAAGAAAATCATCTAAAAGAAAAAGGCACCTGGAGTGGTGTGATTCTCGGAATGATTTTATCAAAGTAGGAGTTCACAGCACTTGTAAAACCCGAGTAAGTCGTCCTTAATTTCATTTTCTTATCTTGCAGCAGCCAGCTGGCAAAAACAAGAGGAAAAAGTATTAATAATGCTAAATAATGTGATATAAAGATTAAAGGAATAGTTCACCCCCAATAAAACCTTTTCAACAATTACTCACACTCACAAGTGGATCTAACCTTATTTATGAATTAATTATGAATATATTTATGAATAGTTATGAGCAAAAAACAATACTATGGAAGTCAATGGCTGTTTTTTTCCAACGTTCTTCAATATACAGTTGAAGTCAGAATTATTAGCCCCCCTGTATATTTTTCCCCCAATTTCTGTTTAACGGAAAGAAGATTTTTTTCAACACATTTCACATAATAGTTTTAATAACGAATTTCTAATAACTGATTTCTTTTATCTTTGCCATGATGACAGCACATAATATTTTACTAGATATTTTTCAAGACACTAGTATTCACCTTAAAGTGACATTTAAAGGCTTAAGTAGGTTAATTAGGCAAGTTAGGGTAATTAATTAATCATTGTATAACAGTGGTTTGTTCTGTAGACAATTGAAAATAAATATTGCTTAAGGGGGCTAATAATATTGACCTTAAAAATTAAAAACTGCTTTTATTCTAGACTAAATAAAACAAGACTTTCTCCAGAAGAAAAAATATTGTAGGAAATACTGTGAAAAATTCCTTGCTCTGTTAAACATCATTAGGGAAATATTTGACAAATAAACTCAAAGGAGGGCGTTACAATAATTTTGACTTCAATTGTATATCTGGAACATATTTGGAACATGTAAAGGATGACAGAATTTCATTTCTGGGTGAACTATCCCTTTAAGGACTAAAGCAAACAACAATAAAAACATATACATTAACAGAAAAAAAATATGTATACACTTTTGTGAGGCACTGACCTTGGTAAACCACCCAAATCCCATTCTGCACAAATGTACGGCCCAGGACGCAGAATAACCCAGAGACCTAATTCAGCTGCAAGACGAATGTACGCCCTTTAAACAAGCAAAATAGAATATGATATAATATAAGGAAGAAAACAGTACGCACACAGTATATTAATAGAGGGATCTAACTTTCAAGCTAAACAATTGTCACTTGTCAATTTGTATATTTGCATTCACTACAACTTTCATTTTTTAAATATATTTATTATCTGTTTTTTGTCCTGTCTCTGTAATTCTGTTGCACTGTAGAAGCTCTGTCACGAAAACAAATTCCTCGTATGTGTGAACATACCTGGCAATAAAGCTCTTTCTGATTCTGATTCTGATTCTGAAACAATAGTCCAAAATATTGGAGACTGACACATGAAGTAACCACATTCAATTCAATTCAAGTTTATTTGTATAGCGCTTTTCACAATAATTATTTATTTTACAAAAGGTGTACATTATTGCATTACAATCAAATTCGGAAAAGTTAATGTTATTAGTTAGCATAACTTTATTAGTTACTAATAACTTTAATTAACTAGTAACTAATAGCTTTTAAGAGTTAAAGTTATTATATATAAACATAGTTAACCTGCAGTTATATAGCATATTGGTGATGTCTACAGTATGTGTAGATGTTTAATGGAGTGTGTTTGTGTATTAAATGTGTGTTGTCCTTAGAATCTTCGACGGTTGGCACATGAAACCTCCTAGTGTCACATTTGTAGGTTTATTTATGAGACTTTTGTGTTTAATTCCTGTTTTGAAGTGTTTTTCCAATTTGTATGTGTTGTCATTCTCATCTGTGTGTAATGTTTGTTTGCTGTGCTTCTGCAATTTTCATGAATTTCGCAGATTTTCATTCGTAAATACGGTTTTACAAAAACTGTGGTAAACAAACTGTGTGATAAGTGAGAAACCTCCTGTTTGCGTATGGGTTTCACAACAGATTTGTACACTTTTGAAAGCTTAAAATAAATGGCCACTACTCATGTACTTGTGGAGCTGCGCATCGATGGATTTGCTCTTCAGTGTTTGGACTTTCAACAGTGAAAATTAAACCACACTGAAATGAACTAATCTGAACTCTGAAAACTGGATTGACACAGTTTCAATTTACTAGAACTTCTATGTTAAGCTGCTTTGACACAATCTACATTGTAAAAGCGCTAGAGAAATAAAGATGAATTGAATTGAATTGAATTGAATACTCAACAACATTACACAACATGGAAGAGCCAGAATAAAATGTTAATCTACTTCGAATGTGTTCGTCTGAAAGAAAAGAAAATCATATACAACAAAAATTGATCAAGGGTGAGTAAATAATGGGGTAATATATACATTTGGGTGAACTATTATTTTAAGTGAACACAGCATGGCTGTCTGTGTCAGAAGGGCTGGTCTGAGTATTTCAGAAACTGCTGATCTACTTTGATTTTAGCTCACAAACATCTAGAAAGTGGTTAGAAAAAGAGAAAACTTCCAGCGGCAGTTCTGCCTTATTGATTCCAGAGGTCAGAGGCCAAGTATTATTAGAAGTATTTACAGTAACAGTAATAGTACATTAAATGAACATTTAGAAACATCACTCACTCCAGATCCAGTTGATCCTGAAACACATAAACTCCTCTTTCCGGTTCATGAAGATTCCAGGGCACATATCTGATGGACAGAATTAACATGACTAAAGTCATCTTTACAGAGCCAATCTAAAGGGGACCTATTATGCTCCTTTTTATAAGATGTAAAATAAGTGTCTGATATCCCTAGAATGTGTGTGTGTGTGTGTGTGTGTGTGTGTGTGTGTGTGTG
>CAIGQV010019081.1:9045315-9086663 GCA_903798115.1 Danio jaintianensis | reverse complement strand
TTAACTGTAATGTAATATTTAATAACAAAGTTGACACATTTAAATGTACTAAACTGAGTCAAATGTGTAATTATGAATATACTGAGTTACATGACAAGTTCAACAGAAAGTATATTTCATCAGTAAACTTCAACCCCATTTCAAAGATAATAAAGTTTTCACAATAAATCATCATTTCATAATCATAATAAAGATGTACTTATTACGCCAAGTCAAAATGCACTCTTATATTCATAAGATAAAAAATTATATATTATCTCTGCACAATTATATAAAAGCTTCTTCACAATGGTTAATAGTAATGTTATTGAAACACTGAGCAACTTAAATCAAATATATTTCTAAATGATATATTAGTCAAACTATGAGTCTTACCTTACATATAAAAGAATCAAACACAATTAGACTGGCAGCGGATAAGAGAGGAGCACTAACTGAAGCTGTGTCCGCTGTACCAGCTGGACCAAAGTCTAAATCAATGAAGCAATGTCCAGAAAACATTGATACAAAGAGGACAATGACAGCTTTGTTTTGAGACGCAAACAAACAGCCTGCTGTGTGATGGAGCTTCAGAGTGGAGGACTAAAAACAGGCATACTGTATATAGATGTATATTATTATCCATAAACATCAGGTGTTTAATACTTAATGTTATTTCATTATTTTAATCCACTCTTCAAGGGAAAAACAATCATTTTGGTGCATTTACCAAATACTGACATCATGTGGTGCAAAACCGTATCACATAGGAGGAGGGTAAAACTATCAAGATGTAAAACAAAACAAAAAGTAAATGTTTTTTTTTTTAAGGGCTTCCAATTACTTACTGTTAAAATGCCAACACCACAACCTTGCTGAAACAAAAAACAAAATAGAAATCATCACAGAATTTATAATGGTTTTAATTCATATACTGGAAATTGTATTGATTTTAATGGAAACTGTAATGGTCATTTGGGGTCTCTAATTTTTGGCTTTTATATGTGGCATGTCAAAATTGAGGTAAAGATGGTTTTATATTTGCACATTCATTCAGTGAAAACTTGTGACATGCTCCCAATATTGTTTACTATGGTACTTTGAATATTCGGTCTGAAATCACATGTAAGTATGACTAAGTATAACAACATTAGCACTATTTATTTGACTGTGACCAGTGTTGTACTTTGATAGTCATTGGTTGCTAATATGATTTCCCTATTTAGAATTAGCAAAGAATATTTATGTGAAATTATCTGATTAAGGAGAAAGTCCGAATGCGTGAATATAAAACTTTACCTCAGTCATGTTAAAACCAATAAACCTTGGACATTCTCCCTAATAATATAATTTCAGAAAAGTATTCTTTGCAAATTCTAAATAGGGAAATCATATTAGCAAACAATGACTATCAACGTACAACATTGTTCACACTCAATTAAACAGTGCTAATGTTGTTTTGAAGTCAAACTTACATGCGATTTCAGACCGATTATTCAAAGTACCATGGTAAATAGAGCAGGGGCATGTCACAAGTTCGAATGTGCGAATATAAAACCAACTTTACCTCAATATAAAACATGTCCCAAATAACATTAGAAACTATTAACATTTACTGGTTTTGAATAGCAGTTGATGGTTTGTAATTGTTTTTAATTGTATATTTGTGGTGTAAAGAATGAGAACTTCTGTGACGGTTTCTATTGTTGTTGTTTTTCAGAAGAGAAAACTGACAAGAAACATTGAATATAACGATCACTCACAATCTTCAATTTGATTTTAGAAAGAAAAAAAATGCTCCTAAGCAGTTACTTAGAAAGTTGGCATTAGGGCTGCACAATATATCGTTTCAGCATCGATATCGCAATGTCAGAAGGGCTGGTCTGAGTATTTCAGAAACTGCTGATCTACTTTGATTTTGACTCACAAACATCTCTAGAAAGTGGTTAGAAAAAGAGAAAACTTCCAGTGGCAGTTCTGCCTTATTGATTCCAGAGGTCAGAGGTCAATTATTATTATTACTATTTTCAGAAAGAGTTATAGTACATTAGGGCAGCACGGTGGCGCAGTGGGTAGCACGTTCGCCTCACAGCAAGAAGGTCGCTGGTTCGAGCCTCGGCTGGGTCAGTTGGCGTTTCTGTGTGGAGTTTGCATGTTCTCCCCGTGTTGGCGTGTGTTTCCTCCGGGTGCTCCGGTTTCCCAGTGATGGGTTGTAGCTGGAAGGGCATCCGCCGCGTTAAACATATGCTGGATAAGTTGGCGGTTCATTCCGCTGTGGCGACCCCAGATTAATAAAGGGAATAAGCCAAAAAGAAAATGAATGAATAATAGTACATTAAATAAGGATTGGGCGACACGGTGGCTCAGTGGTTAGCACTGTCACCTCACAGCAAGAAGGTCGCTGGTTCGAGCACTGATCTTCTGTGACGGTTTCTATTGTTGTTTTTCAGAAGGGAAAAAAAACTGGCAAGAAACATTGAATATAACGATCACTCACAATCTTCAATTAGATTTTTTTTTTAAAGAAAAAAAAATGCTCCTAAGCAGTTACTTAGAAAGCTGGCATTAGGGCTGCACAATATATCGTTTCCGCATCGATATCGCAATGCGCGCATTCGCAACAGTCACATCGCAAAGATATGCAATGTCCAGTCCGAATTAACGTTATAGTTGAGCAGAAGCCACAGAATTGTATTTAATTACTGTATTCATATGGAATTTAAATGATTTATGCAAAAAAAAAAACATTTCTTACTTAGAATTTTGTTGTTTCTAGTCCAAATATCTACATTTCAAAGCGAAAACAAGACTATTTCACTTACCCCACTGGCAGATAATTTGCTTAAAACAAGCAAAAAAAACCTCTTAATTGTCACTTATTGCTTCTGACAGTGAAAAACTAAACAATATTTTTACTTGGTCTAAGATATTTTCATATATTGGAACTAGAAACAAAACAAAGCAAGAAAAGCATTTTTTTTTTGCATTGTGATTGATGCTGTTAGACTCCCCAGAAAACCGTGGTGGTAGTGGTATTCATACTACCTTCTGAAACTGTATTCATATCGCAATATTTATCGCAGAAAAATTTAATATTTTTCCAACATCGTGCAGACCTAGTTGGCATGACAGAACAAACGTTAAAAAAGTATGTTCAGACCATAAACTTACATCGATATTAACTTAAAAATAGTCTATGAACATATTGATTTTATGTATCAGCTGAAATACCCTTGGTTTGGTTTGCCCAGCGCAGTTTTCCTCTCTGTGTTGACATGAGACGGTCTCTGTTGACGTTTCTCTTTCAACAGGAAGTCGTTTTTTGTGCTGGTCAGCGACATCTGCTGACACAACAGCGGATATATTGATAATAGAAATATGTATTATGTGTTGAATGAGTGTGAGCATTTTTTGTTAGTGTGTACTTGATGACTGTGTGGTTAAGTAATAAAATTTTTGACAAAGAATAGGTTATCTTCATTGTCTTTAAAGTGAAAAATCTGAACTTAGCCTAAAAAAAAAATGCTAATCCGACGTCGGCACATTGGGGCTTTTGGACTTAAACTATTCATTCATTTTCTTTTCGGCTTAGTCCCTTTATTAATCTTTCGCCACAGCGGAATGAACCGCCAACTTATCCAGCACATGTTTTACGCAGCAGATGCCCTTCAAGCCACAACCCATCACTGGGAAACACCCATACACTCTCATACAATACAGACAATTTGGCTTACCCAATTCACCTATAGCGCATGTCTTTGGACTTGTGGGGGAAACCGGAGCACCCGGAGGAAACCCACGCGAACACGGGGAGAACATGCAAACTCCACACAGAAATGCCAACTGACCCAGCCTAGGCTTGAACCAGTGTCCTTCTTGCTGTGAGGCGACAGTGCTACCCAATGCGCCGCCCTGAACAATTCATTTACAATTTAATTTCACACACATAACTTTTAAATAGGGCTGCACTGTGGCGCAGTGGGTAGCACGTTCGCCTCACAGCAAGAAGGTCGCTGGTTCGAGCCTCGGCTGGGTCAGTTGGCATTTCTGTGTGGAGTTTGCATGTTCTCCCCGTGTTGGCGTGTGTTTCCTCCGGGTGCTCCGGTTTCCCCCACAAGTCCAAAGACATGCGGTATAAGTGAATTGGGTAAGCTAAAATTGGCCGTAGAGTATGAGTGTGAATGAGTGTGTATGGATGTTTCCCAGTGGTGGGTTGCAGCTGGAAGGGCATCCGCTGCGTAAAACATGTGCTGGATAAGTTGGCGGTTCATTCCGCTGTGGCGACCCCAGATTAATAAAGGGACTAAGCCGAAAAGAAAATGAATGAATGAATGAATGAACTTTTAAATATACCCTTGTTAAACGTGACCGAATTGTTGAATATTTTTTTTACGTAATGACTAATATAATGATAATAATTGAATAAAATGTATAAAGACTCTCTTTATTAAGACTCTCTCTGCATAAGCTATTTAAGGTAGCATTTAATAGTAATTTTAAACATTTTTAAATTGTGTGTAAATTTATCAGAAGTGAACTATTCATCAAGCTTCATTTAACATAAATAATATATATCATATGGTGTAATACACATACCTCATTTATGTTAAATAAAGCTTGATGCATATTTCACTTCTGCTTTCTCAAGACGACTGTGTGTGGTTTTCGTGTTTAAATTTAGCAGGTGTAGTTGACAAATTTCCACGCAAACAAAGCAATACATTCACATATAGGCTAAAGGCAGCTCAATTTTCATTTTTACTATTTCAATTACTCCACTGTGTGTTTTGCAGAATCCCCACATTGTTGTTTTGCAATTTCTTTTTATGTGATAAAAATTGTCATGAAAAAGTGATTTTGTATTTCATTTTGTTTGCTTTTCTCTGGTGTTATTATAATTGCAACATTCGTGTATTAAAGGGTTGTTTATTGGCAGATATTTATGGCTTATATGTGTGTATGTGGTCACAAAACACAACTATATTTATGACCAACAGCATCCTGTGTTATCTGTTTGCACGATCTTGCTGCTCGCACCACAGCAGGGTTGTGTGCATGCTCTGAGCAAATCTTAAACTAAAATAAATTCATTAAAATAATCACATATGTAGCCACAATGCAATTACATTGATTTATATTAACCTTATTATATCTCTTGCTGTTTATTGCTCCTCCTGACAGTTCATTAACACTTTACTTGTACTTTTTGCTTCTTCTCGTATCTATCTTTTGTTCAATTATCTATCTGATCTTCTATCAGTGCTAAGATTTATTGATGGTGACCAAAAGTGTTTTTAATCCTGAATTGCAGTTTCCTGTGACACACTGTGACTCCTCCTCCTCAGAATAAAGGCTTACACTCTTATCTGAGCTTCTGGTTAGTGTCTTGAGAAACTCTTTAAGGTTAACACCCTCATTTCCTTTTTATTATTAGGAATGTTTAACTGCAAACCATTACAACTGTCAGAACAAAACTGTAATGAAAAACTACATTAAACTCAATGATTTCTAAATTCACAGGTTACCTCGGGTGAAACTAAGCATGTTTTCTGCAGATTTTCTTGTGTTCAGCTCCATTTTATCAGGTTGGTCTTTTTTTTTTTTAAATTATGAACACATTAATTCACTGCAACCTCAAAATTCCTGTATAAATCAATTCAGAGGAACAGAGTAATTGTATATTTTTTTGTTGTACAAATATATTTTACAGAATAATCCTATTTCTAACTAAAGAAGTGCATCACTTTTCATTTAAATTGATCTTAACTTTATTTATTTATTTTAAGACAACATGCTTAAGAAATTAATGACAATATATATGGTACTGTATGTGTGAAATATGGTGATACACGTAATGTTAAAGTTTTATTTGTTGGTGGTAATTCTATTTGTTAACTAAAGAATGTTTGTTATTGGAATGATCAGGTATTACATGTATTAATACACCTTAACTCAGATTTATTGAATTAAAAGAGTTTATATTGTCTATATTGTCTGTGTTGAGATTTATAGGGATTTAAAGCAGTGTTGAGTCAACTCTGTTATTGTGATACTCCAATTTTTTATTCACATTTACAAAATAATATGATGAAAAAACATAAAATTCTCTTTTCTGGTTTGAGGTTAGCACAGAAAACATAAACTCTGTTATTGTCAACTATGTTACTGTCAACTTTGTTACTGGTTTAAAAGTTTAACAATACACTGTAAAAAAATGCTGGCTTCCACACAATTCCTTCATGTTTTTCCAACACAAATCGATTAAGTTAACTCAATTGTTTTTGCAAATTTAAGTGAATTGAACATAAAAAAATTAAGTTGCATCCCCCGCCCAAGGGTACTTGGGCTCATTTTAAATAAGTACACTACCGGTCAAAAGTTTGGGGTCAGTAGGATTTTTAAATGTTTTAAAATAAGCTTATAATAAAAAATACAGTACAAATTGCAAAATGTTATTGCACTATAAAATAACTGTTCAAAAGTTGTTTATCATTGAATTTAATAATTTATTCCAGTGATTTTAATGATGAATTTTCAGCTTCATTACTCCAGTCTTCAGAGTCACATGATCCTTCAGAAATCACTCTAATTTTTATTATTATTATTATTATTGTTATTATTATTATTATTAATGGTAATAGTAATAAAAGCAATAATGACTGGAGTAATAATTTAATTTGAAACTACAATAATTAATTTAATGTCCAATTTAATAATCAATTTAATTTGAGCACAAGTAATAAATAAATAAATATTTAATAAATAATTTAACAATTTAGCATTTTTTTTTACATTTAATAAATGTATGATGAACAGAATAGTTTTCTAAAATAAAAAAACATGAAAAAAAACTGACCCCAAACGTTTGACCAGTAGTGTATTTTGAACAAGCATTTTATGAGTCTAAGTTAAAAAAAACAACAACAATGAATAACTTAATTCAAATGTTCCCTTTCAGTTCAGATTCAGTTCAGTTTAATATAAATTATGCACATTGTTACATTACAATCAATATACACAGTTAAAAGACAAAATTATTAGCCCTCCTGTGAAATTTCCAAGTGATGTTTAATGGAGAAAGAACATTTCCACAGTATTTCCTCAAATGGTTTCCTTCTGAAAAAGTTATTTTTATTTTAGTTTGGCTGCAATGAAAGCAGTTTTTAAATATTTGAACTGGGTACAAAACAGACCACTGTTGTCCAATGACTTGCCTAATTAACATATATTATTAACCTAGTTAATCCTTTAAATTGCACTTTACGCTGAATACTAGCATCTTAGAACAAGCTAGAAAAACATTATATACTGTCGTCATGGCAAAGACAAAATAAATTATTTATTAGAAATTAGTTCTTAAACTAAATGTTGAAAAAAGAAAATCTCTCCGTTCAACAGCACTTGGGAAATATTTTTTAAAAGAATTAAAATTTCACAGGTGGACTGATGATTTTGGATTTAACTATATTCTCAGTGTAGCTTATTTGTATTTCAGCTGTATGGTGTCAGTCTGTACTGATTCCCAAAACCCTAAACACAACCAGCGGCTCCTGTGTCCTGATTCCCTGCCAGACGACCACTATAAAAGAATCAGTACTGAACGACTCACCAGTAGTATCATGGAGGCGAGGATCTCTGTGGAAATACTACGATACAAATAACTTCACCAGCGCTCATCGTCAGATGGAACCAGAGACGGAGTTGATCGGTGACCTGCGGAAGGAAAACTGCACTTCTGTCATGAGAAATCTCACCGGGCAGCATTCAGACCGTTACTTCTTTAGGATCAATTCTACAGATTACACTTTTACTGAAACAAAAGCTGTGAGGATAACCGTGTCAGGTAGGAGACTGCAAATACTTCAATAACAGCCCAAGATATTAATAAAAAGTGGTCTCAATTTATAAAATGTAAGGCGTCACATCTTAAAAAAGTTCCAAATTTTGATTGTGCACAAAGTAAGCCAGGCTATAGAGAAATTTAAAAACTTAAGTGACGAAACTTAGCAACTCAAGGAGGGAACATGAAGAAGCCATCTGTCATTTTGTTGCATTTCATAAATATTTCCATTATCAGATTATTATACATATTTGCACAGGTAAATCCCTCTGTGGTGAGTGGGAAGTACTGTAAAAATGAGACGTAAAAATAGTGTTGCTTTGTGACACGTCAATCACACCGGCAGTCATTTCCTATGTTAGTGGTTTAACACAGACACCAAAGACATTTTGCTTTGAGAAATGTCAAATGTCTTAGGGCTGGTGTTCTGTCGATCTGTGTTACCTCCTCAGAAGGTGCTACTGGTAGCTCAATCTGTCATGTTTCATCTAAAAAATAATGGGTAGCCCATTTGTCTGGGCAAATGTCTATCAGAATGAACTATCACCTTAAATAAGATTGTAGAAACAGGAGTAGCACATCTTGTCAGCTTCAAATGACAATCAAATGGCTGTATGGAATACTTGATTCTGATTGGTCAGTGACCAAGGTATGTTATTCATCAAGGTATGAATCATCGCCATCTTGTGACTGTATAATACATAGGTTAGTGCTCCATTCGGCCATTTGTTTCTGTCAACTATTATGGCTCAGAACAATGTTTTGTGTCCAAATTTTACCTTTTAAGACGGCAAGTAGCCATGTAAAAAGCAGGATTAAGTACATCCAGGTGGTTGTTTTCCCAGAATAAAGCCCTTCAGTTTTCACAGTGCTCCACTTGGCATCAAGATGCTGATAAGGCTGTCAGGCTTTATTCTGTGTTAACAACAGCCTAATTGCATGTTTCCCTTATTTATTTCCATTTTATATAAGAATACATTATATATAACCATTAAATATGGTTAGGTTTAGGGTTAAGGATCAGGTTTGGGTTACATTTTTGGACAGGGATAATGTTCCAGGATCAACTAAATAGAACCACAAAGCAGAAAAAGTTGGGACAGTGTGGAAAACGCAAATAAAAAAGTAGTGATTTCCATACAACCAACATTATTTAATGTGTTCCTCACGATTTTTCTATTTATGGTTTTTATTGTTTTTTGATTTAAAAAAAAAAATAAACATATCAATTTTGGTTCTTGAAACACATTCCAAAAAAATTGGAAAGTAAAGCATTTACCCCTTTGTAATGTTGCCATTCCTTTTCACAACACTTAAAAGATGTTTAGGGACTGAAGACACCAAATGATGAAGTGTTTCAGGTGTAATTTTGTCCCATTCTTCCTGCAAACAAGTCAACAGTACAGGATCTTCATTGTCGCACTTCATATATCTGCCACATATTCTCTAATGGAGACAGGTTGAGACTGCAGACAGGCCAGTCAAGACCTGTATCCTCTTCCTCCACATCCAGAACTTTGTGTGCAGAATGTGGTTTTGCATTGTCTTGCTGAAATATGCATGGGCATCCCTGGAAAAGAAGGCAGCATGTACTTTTACTCTATGTACTTTTTAGCATTAATGGTGCCATCACAGAAGTGCAAGTTACCTTTGCTAAGGGCACTGACACAACCCCATACCATGACAGACCCTGGCTTTTGGACTTGTTGCAGGTAACAGTCTGGATGATCATTTTCTTCTTTGGTCCGGCGTCCATTTCTCCCAAAAAATACCTGAAATACTGAGTACATGTTTTCACTGTGTGATATTCCATCCCAGATGCCTTTGAGCCCAGAGAAATCGACGGCGCTTCTGGACACTGTTAACATAGGGCTTCCTTTTGGCACAGTGCAGTTTTCACTGTCATTTGTGGATGTAACTACGTATTGTGGTACTTGACAAAGTTTGTCAAAGTAGTCCTGAGCACATGTGGTGATATCGCTTATAGATGAATGACAATTCTTGATGCAGTGCCGCCTGAGGGATCGGAGATCACGGTTGTTTAGGCTTAGGCTTGCGCCCTTATCCTTTACGCACTGAAATTTCTTCAGATTCCTTGAATCTTTTAATGATGTTATGCACTGTTGAAGGTGAAATATCCAAATGTCTTCCGATCTTTCTTTGAGGAACATTGTTTTTAAACATTTTAATAATTTTTTCATGTATTTGTTGGTAAACTGGAGATCCTTCAGCCCATCTTTGCTCCTAATAAACTAAACCTTTCTTGGATGCTGCTTTTGTACCAAATCTTAATTACAATCACCTGTTAACATCACCTGTTTCAAATCCCATCATTATTTAACCAATTTACCTGATAACTAGCCCTAAACTGCTCCTGTCCCAACTTTTTTTGGAATGTGTTGCAGGTCTGAATGACAGGAAAGGATGTATATTTACAAATGAAATGAAGTTGACCAGACAAAACATGAAATATTTTGTGTTCATATTGTCTGCAATGACATACAAGTCAAAGTAAATTTGGAAATCACTACTTTTACACACTTTTTAATACACACTTTTTTTGCGTTTTCCATATTTTCCCAACTTTTTCTGATTTGCGGTTGTATGCTGACCCATGAACGTGTAACTCTGCAAAATCAGGACATGCAAATGTAAAGCGTTACTGAGTTCTGCTCTCAATATCTTGACAGATTCCTTGCCTGAGCCGAATGTGATTGTGCCGGTTCTCAGAGAGGGAGAGGTGGCGAATCTGACCTGCACTGTTCCGGCTCCTTGTTCAAGCCTCCCTCTAAATGTAACGTGGGCTCCTGTATTTGGTGGAAACATAACACAGGGGACACGGCTGAACGCTGATGGGACTCAGAGTGCTTTTGCCATTTGGGAGTTTGTCCCGTCATTCACACATCATAAGCTGAAAGTAATCTGTGTTTCCATTCATCCTGTAGATGGAGGAGACAAACAAGCCTCAAAACAAGTCATCCTCAGCGTGGAGTGTGAGATCTGTTAAACCAAACAGTTTTTACATCTATTCTCTTTTTTAAAATGGTTTTGAAAATACTGCCTTGTTTTTCTTTATGCTCCATAGATCCTCCAAAGGAAACATACATCTCTCTTACAGACTCCACTTGGCTTGGTGATAATTTGACCCTCACCTGTCAGAGTAATGCCAATCCTCCAGCAGATCACAGGTGGTTCATAAAGAGGGAAGGTGTTGAGCAAAAACTGGGAGATTCACATGTGCTTTCCTTCATTGCTGCCCGTGAGAAAACTGGAGAGTATATTTGTGAGGCACAGAATCTACAGGGCGCAATGAACTCCACACGCCTGCACATTAATGTTAAAGGTGCCATGTACTGCATTGGTTTAATAAGTTAAATTGTTCTCTGGTATCTACATAGTAGGTTTATGGCCTCAGTAAGTTCAAAAAATCTCCAAAAACGGTTTTATAAGCTCATTTATTACTCCATAAAATACCCATAAAATCAGAAGGTCCATAATTGACCATATATGGCTCGGGTCCGCTCTTACAGACACACACACACACAGCATGTAAGCTGAACACGGACAAATATAAACTCAATCAGAGTAACATTAACCTATTTTGCTCACCATATCTGTTGTGGATAAAGGCTAAATTATAATTAAACTTGACAAAAGAGAGTGATAGAGATGTATCGCGTATTTTGAAGCTACAGTCAAAGAAAACACAGCCAGGAATTAATATCAACCTCTGGATGAACAGATGACATTTGTGCTGAGTGATTTGATACAATTCAGCATCTACATGTGTTTGTTGAAACATATGCATCAAATTTCACAATGAACACGATAAATTAACAAAAGATGTAACTAAACATACCTTATGCCTCTTCGGAGTGGAGATGAATAAATGTATAATCTGTAAATCTTTCATTTTGCGTCCTGAGGCCAGTTTGAAACATGTCTGGTGCTATCGTTGCCCAGTAATGCACAGTAAACAATTTGGCGCTCGCGTTTTCAAAATAAAAGTCCCACATACATAGTAAGTGAAATGTACGCTTAAAAATAACTAAGGGAGGTAAATTATCATTGTTGTCTCACTAGAAAACGTTGTTGCTTATTAAACGCAGCATGAGGTGTGCATATTAATGATCTCAGAGCTTTTTTTATGATCTCAGAGCTTGATGACATGGCTGCTCGTCAGGTCTGGATGAATGACCTAAAGTAGGCATACATGCAAATGCAGAGGGCATAGCCCTTGAGTCTCGTCAAAGTTTGTTTTGTCTTCTGATTGGCCCGTTGTCCACCGGGGTTTTACACTTGTGGAATTTACATGAAAACGAGAAAACAGTGGTGTCTGAGGCTCGCACTATGCCCATTTCCATATACTTCTACTAATACTACATATATTACTCTACTATGCCTTGGTATACTCAGATTTTCATTATAGGGCACCTTTAAAGGTGAGTCTGTGCTTTAGTTTGTACAGTTTCAGCAAAGATTCTTAGTTTTTCACCATTGCTTTGAGTCTGTTCTGTTTAATGACAGGGCTTCATAATTCCGCATAAATTTAGAATCACCTTTTTGTTGTTGTTACTCCCACAATTTTGTCACATTTTTATTTGCTGTAGTCTATAAATTATTCTTTTAAAATCTCAGTTTGAAAGAATGATTCAATGACTCAGAGACTTCACATATTCTACAACTGGATGAATCAGCATTTTTGAACAACCTCTTGAATTAATAATTCAGTGAAATATATGAAACACAATAGCTGGAGCTGAAAATGTTAGTTATATATTATCAGATATCGATGCATCATTTCTGAGCAAGCACAAAAGCTATGATTTGATCTGTTCTCTTCGTTTTTGCAGGCATATCCTTCACCACCTTCCTCTCAATCTTAGTACTGTTATCAGTACTTATTTCATCACTTTTTATTCTCATAATTCACGAAAGGTGAGATCATTTTAGATATTTAAATGATAAAAAAATATATTATAGATTATTTAAGGTGACATTTTTCTCTTGTTTTGGTATAAGCAGGTGTAAAGCACCACACAGACATGTAAGTACCTTTTTTGGTATTTTACTTGTTAACAAAGGTTCAGCAGCGGGACCACACCTCACTTTGCCTCCTTAACCAATCACCTACTTCCTAAAACTTATTTAAGGCAGACCAGCCTTCTAGCACTGTTCTTCTCGTTCTCTCGAACCCAATCCATTCTCTCGGGGGTCCAATCACTCTACCAGAATATTACAGAGATGGTACCCCCACTCTGTCTCTGGGCATCATCGTAGGACACCCGATCAACCTACCTACCTGTTCACTGTTTATCCTCTTACTTTCGTTCCCCTTCATCCCAGTGTTCCCTTACCATCCCTTTCATACCTACAATAAAGTCTAGCTCAAAGTGTGTCGTGGTCCGTGCTGGTGAATTGTTTAATAACTGTCTACAATAAAGAGGATGTATGGATGGATGGATGGATGGATGGATGGATGGATGGATAGATAGATAGATTATGTTTTAAGAGCAGGACAAACCAAATATTTGGCTAAAACATGGTTTGTGTAATGTTGTTTTCAGAACAATTAAGTACAATTTCACAGCTCGTTTATCAATCAATTTCAGGAAACAACCCAAGTTGAGAACATTTATGCCAATGCAGATGCAGTGAAAAGCCAGCAGCTTCAGTTTAACAACGACATCTACAACATTAAGCCTGAATTTACATTCGAAGAGAGTCAGGATGACGAAAACATCTATGTAAACTACTAAAGTGTGAACTTGAACATTTGACCCTTTCATGAATCACCATCTGTTTATCAGTAGTGAATAATATTAATAAGCATCAGCATATGTTCACTTCCCTTTTATCGTGTTTAATACTACATCTACTGTATGCTTACTTTTTTTTCAAGGAACAGACTCTCCAGTACTAACCCTGAATCTACACTCAACTACTGTATACTTCTGTTTTTATTTTTGTGATACTGCAGCTATATTCACTCAATTAAGTAATTTAAGATTAAGAGTCATTTCTGAAATCTTTTATATTGCATATTTGTTATTAAAAATGAAAGTGTTGAAAATGAAAACAAAGAACCATCTTTGTATTTTTGTGAGGATATTAAAAAACACTGTAAAGAATCCAATGTGAAATTTAACGTTTCCATCGATATTAGCTCACCCAAAAACTCAAAGCTGTTTGAGTTTCTTCTGTTGTACACAAAAGTTGATAGTTTGAAGAATGCTGGAAAGCAGCAGCCTTTGACTTCCATAATATTTTTTTTGTTCCTACTATGATTGCCAGTAGCTGCCATCATTCTTCAGAATATCATGTTTTGTTTTTAACAGAAGACAGAAACTCACTGTAAAAAAAAAATGCTGGGTTTGTGAACTGTTAATTTTAGATGAGTTTTCATTATAATTTGACTTTATATTTCAGCAATTTTGTTGTTTTTATAATTCATTCTGTCATAGAGTATTTCTACACTACTTTTACACTTCAGTATTGTTTATCTAAAACAGAATTTTTTGTATTTATTTCAATTTAAAATTAAAATGTGATAGATTTCTTAACACGAACAGCACATTTATTACAGTATTGATTCATCTTTGTTAACATTAGTTAATGAAAATGAAGCCATTCATTGTAAGTTCATGTTAACTCACAGTGCATTCACTAATTATATACTTACTATTAATTCATTCATTCATTCATTTTCTTTTCGGCTTAGTCCCTTTATTCATCAGGGGTCGCCACAGTGGAATGAACCGCCAACTTATCCAGCACATGTTCTACGCAGCGGATGCCCTTCCAGCCGCAACCTAACACTGGGAAACACCCATACACTCTTGCATTCACACACATACACTATTTAGCTTATTCAACACCTATAGTGCATGTCTTTGGACTGTGGGGGAAACCGGAGCACCTGGAGGAAACCCACACCAACACGGGGAGAACATGCAAACTCCACACAGAAATGCCAACTGACCCAGCCGGGACTTGAACCAGCGACCTTCTTGCTGTGAGGCGATCGTGCTACCCACTGCGCCACCGTAACGCCACTTACTATTAATATTAAATATAATTAGTATCGTTAGCTAATAGTTATATTATTTTTAACTATAATAATTATACTTAGTTCATGCTAGTAAATACATGAACTAATGAAACCTTACTTTAAAGTGTTACCCAGAAATCTTTTGTTAAGATATAAAAAAAACCTTTTGATTAATTTAACGCATCCTTGCTGAATAATTTCCTCCCCCAAAAACATCAAAATGAAGAATAAACATTTTAATCAGTAAATGCAGATATGATTACATCAGAATAGCAGAACACACACCTTTGAGGAGGGATCATTGGTTCGCACCACAGTCACATTATCCTTGACCTCATAACTGACATGAGTGCGAGCTGCAGACAGACACAAACATCTCATTAAAATGGAAATATCAAACATGTTTTAATAATCGGTTTCCTCTATTCTGCTTTAATAGTTACCGAGCACTTCTGATGATACGGAGAGAGATCTCTGTCCATGACCTATGACCCAAAACAATTAATCTGTCCCCCCCAAAAATTCAAGAATTGTGTTGTTTCAGCTCATTTTAAATAAGTACTTTGAACAAGCAGCAAACATACTTTTGTAGTGCACATTCATGTTTAAAACCACTTTAGTGTGAGTAAATGGTGCGGAAAGTTTCCTTTCCGGGTGAACTATCATGTTCCTCATGGATGCATCAATGCACATAAAGTTCTTGCACACTTTTATTTTAAAAATCTAACAAGGACTCATTTAGAAGACTCTTTTAGACTTTCCAGGAAAAAATATCAATTAAAAATGTCCTCATCCAGTGGTTGTGAGACTAGAAACCAATTTTATGAAAATAAAAATAAACAAAATGGTTGGACACACCTCATGTCTCCAGAGGGCGATAGAGTCACATTTAGTCTATGCTTCTAGTGCATGTGTGCAATCCAAATACGTCAGATGTACACAGACAGTACAACTCATATAATTCATGAATGGAGCAACACCTAATATCCAAAATAAATTTGACTACTAAATCATCATCATCAATGCCATGACGCAATGTGCCTGTAGGTCTCAGTAAATATTTCAATATTATCAGGCAACTTTCTCTCCCTGCCTCGTCTTGTGGAGGGTTAATGACCAAATGACCAAAGCACGAATAAATATATAAATTTTTTCAGATATAAATCAGCACAGGTAAGAGCACTGTCCATGTCCCATAATTTCAGAGACAGCAAAGTTGACATTTTACCGTACGTCAACACCTCATCTCGTTATGTTCGAGAATGAGGTCAGTAGACGAGAAGTGGGTGGTTTTTGAGGCTGTGTGAATGCATTGAGACCACATGAATGTTTGCACTACCTCTGTGTCACATCTGAGGCGGAACAGACACAGGGTTATTTATTATATTTAACAATGCCCCTCACCCAACAAGCTAATGTTGGTCAGAGTTTATAAAGTCTGCAGCTATCCAATTGGTTTGGTACCAACATGAAGTGATGTTCTGTCATTATAATTGCTGAATTTGGTAATCCCAGCTAACAAGGAACATTCCCAGAATGGTATTCAAAATAATGCTTTTGGAACAATGTAGAGTGCAAAACATTAACATAATTTAAATTAACATAACAAAATTAACATAATTTTAATATAATTAATATAATTTGAATAGAATGTTAGGCGACACTGTGGCTCAATGGTTAGCACTGTCACCTCACGGCAAGAAGGTCGCTGGTTCGAGTCCCGGCTGGGCCAGTTGGCATTTCTGTGTGGAGTTTGCATGTTCTCCCATGTTGGTGTGGGTTTCCTCCGGGTGCTCTGGTTTCCCCCAAAGACATGCGCTATAGGTGAATTGAATAAGCTAAATTGGGTGTAGTGTATGTGTGTGAATGCAAGAGTGTATGGGTGTTTCCCAGTGCTGGGTAGTGGCTGGAAGGGCATCCGCTGCGTAAAACATATGCTGGAAAAGTTGGTGGTTCATTCCACTGTGACGACCCCTGATGAATAAAGGCACTAAGCCAAAGGAAAATGAATGAATGAATGAATGAATGAATGAATAGAATGTTCTAATGTCTACAATAACGTTCTGAGAACACAAGACTGCAGCGTTTGAATAATGCTATTATAACCAAAAAAACAACATTAATACTCACTATCCCCACTGATTTATCAGGGGTCACCACAGATGAATAAACCATCAATTACTCTGCCATTGTTTTATGCGGTGGATGCCCTTCCAGCTGCAACCCAGCACTGGGAAACACCTATACACTCTCACATTCACATGCAATTATACACTACGGCCAATTTTGTTTACCCAATTCACCTTAAATTTAAACATCCTGTTTCATCTTGTTATGCATTATTGATGTTATATCTGTTTTACTTTTGTAAATGGAATTATATTAAAGGTATAGTTCACCCAAATATAAAAATCTACTCTATATTTACTCAAACATGAGTGTTTCCAAACATTAATGAATTAGTTTTTTTTCTTTTGAACACAAAAGAAGATAATTTGAAGAAGTTGAAAACCTGTAAAGTTGAAAACCTGTAATGGCGACACGGTGGCTCAGTGGTTAGCACTGCCACCTCACAGCAAGAAGGTCACTGGTTCGAGTCCCGGCTGGGTCAGTTAGCATTTCTGTGTGGAGTTTGTATGTTCTCCCCGTGTTGGCGTGGGTTTCCGTTTCCCCCACAGTCCAAACACATGCGCTATAGTAGAATTGAATAAACTAAATTGGCCGTAGTGCATGTGTGTGCATGTGAATAAGTGTGTATGGATGTTTCCCAATACTGGGTTGCAGCTGGAAGGGCATCCTCTGTGTAAAACATATGCTGGATAAGTTGGCGGTTCATTCCGCTGTGGTGACCCCTGATGAATAAAGGGACTAAGCCAAAGGAAAATGAATGAATGAATGAAAACCTGTAACCATTGACAACCACAGTAGGAAAAACAACTACTATGGAAGGTAAGGGTGACAGGTTTACAACATTTTTCAAAATATCTCCTTTTGTGTTAAAGAGACAAACATTAACAACATATATAGCAGGTTATGCTGTCATTTTATTGCACAAATCTAATATAGTCTTTCACCAACAGGTTTATAATGATAGGTTTATTAAGAAAGTATATGTACTTTGGGCATCGATGGTTTCAGGTTTCCAACATTATTAAAATACCTTTTTTTTGTGTTCAACAAAACAACAACAAAAAAAAAAAACTGGTTTGGAATAATTCAAGGGTGTGTAAATGATGACAGAATTCAAATTTTTTTACTTTTATTTTGTTCTGCCTTACACCCAAAGGGCTTTACAATCGTATGAGGAGGTCTCTCCTCACCACCATCAAAAAGCATGAGAAGGCTTTAAAACAGTTGCAGATAGTAAACTTTCATAATGAAACTGCAGTGTCATGTGAGACCAAACTGAGGTTGTGAAATTTTTTGGGACACACGAGGTTCCACTTTCACCTGGAATGGGTGAAAAAAGCAGTTCATTTGTTCATGTGAAAACAAAGTGCTTCTGCTTTTTTTCATACAGTTTTTTTTAAAGCATGGTACAGTATGAATGATCTGAGGGCTATTGTGAGCTAAATACATTTTGGGGACACCTGACACTTTACATTTAAACTGGGTCACTTACTCATTCATTCATTTTATTTTCAGCTTAGTCCCTTTATTAATCTGGGGTCGCCACAGCTGAATGAACCGCCAACTTATCCAGCATATGTTTTACGCAGCGGATGCCCTTTCAGCTGCAACCCATCACTGGGAAACACCCATACACTCTCATACACACCCAATTCACCTGTACCACATGTCTTTGGACTTGTGGGGGAAACCGGAGCACCCGGAGGAAACCCAAGCCAACACGGGGAGAACATGCAAACTCCACACAGAAATGCCAACTGACCCAGCCGAGGCTCGAAGCAGTGACCTTCTTGCTGTGAGGTGACAGCGCTACCCACTGCGCCGCCAGGTCACTTACTTAAATACACTCAAAAAAATACTTTTGCTGCTTGTTCAAACTACTTATTTAATATGAGTTGAACCAACATAATTCTTAAGTTTTTTGGGGGGACAACGTATTAGTTTTATGTTCAATCCACTTAAATTTTAAAAACAATTAAGTTAACTTCAATCAACACAATCAAATTGTGTTGGGACGACATGAAGGAATTGTGTGGAACCCAGCATTCAGAACTTTCCATGCACATAATAAATTGGTAAAGCTATTGCGTCACTGCAGCTGCAAATAAAAGCTTAGTGAACTGAAACGTGTTTAGACCTGAAAAATAAGCAATTTTTCTCTATTTGAGCATACAAAACAAAATTTTGTAGCTGATTTTAAAGGGATAGCTCACCCAAAAGTGAACTTTCATGTGAGTTTTAAACCTTTATGATTTAATTTCTTTTGTTGAGCACAAAAGAAGATATTTGCTGGCACCCGTTGACTTCCATAGTTGGATTAAAAAAAATGGAAGTCAATGGGTCCCAGTAACCAGCATATTTTAAAAATATCTTTTGTTCAAAGAAAGAAACTCAAATAAGTTTTGAAAAAGTAAAGGGTGAGTAAACAATGACAGAATTTTCATTTTTGGGTGAATCCCTTTAAATACAATAATAATAATAATAATAATAATAAAAATAAAGTGGCAAATAAGGTGGCCAATACTAGGAATTTGTGCTCTGATGCTCTGGGCCTTGCCCAAAAAGTTATTAAATATAAGTGTGGAACTCCTTTTTTTAAATTTCTGAATTTCATCAATCAAATACAGAGGGCTTGGAGTAAAGAGACGTTCCTTGAAAAGGACTTTGCAGAAATTCCCATTCGTTTTTGTCTGTCAAGAATGGTCCAGTAATGAGTCTCATGGGGAAAGGACTGGATAACACCAGCATCCCCTGGGTCAGAGAGTCTCTGTGGACTGGAAGAAACCAGAGAGCAGCTGAGACAGAACAGCATATGGAAAAGTAATGTAAACATCAGTGTTACATCACAAAAAGCGTCTGCTGTCTGTGTATTATAATGCATGCTCTCGTTTTAGAGTAATGCAGCAGAAAATGTTCCATTGACAGACTTAATATGAACATATCCCGCCAACCTGATTTCACCAAGTAGGACATGTTCCTGGATTAACATCTATGTTGATCCTGGAACAACATTCCAATCAGTCAATCAGAATTAAGGGATTAAGGTTTACAGTTTATGTTAAGTTTAGGCTTACGGTTAGGTTTATGCACTTCTTGGGTCCTATCATACACCCGGCGCAATAAGGCGCAAGACGTGTTTGCCCCGACGTGTTGCTATTTCCAGACCAACGCAACCTTAATTTTCCAGTTTTCCGCCACGTTGTTTAAATAGCAAATCTGTTTGCGCCACTTTGTGGACTCATGGGTGTTTCGGTCTAGAAAAGAGGTGTGTTTATTTTGAGGAACTAAAATAGACCAGCTGAAAGCAGGTCTAAAGTCCAGCGCAGAGCGCGTTAGTTGTGCGCCTCGCTTACACATTGCTTAAAACACACAGGATGTACAGCAATACAGAAATATCTTTACAGATGAAAAAGAATTAAAGGATTAAAATATTACAAAAATTATTATGGGGCGACGCGGCGGCGCAGTGGGTAGCACGTTCGCCTCACAGCAAGATGGTCGCTGGTTCGAGCCTCGGCTGGGTCAGTTGTCGTTTCTGTGTGGAGTTTGCATGTTCTCCCCGTGTTGGCGTGGGTTTCCTCCGGGTGCTCCGGTTTCCCCCACAAGTCCAAAGACATGCGCTATAGGTGAATTGGGTAAGCTAAAAATTGTCCGTAGTGTATGTGTGAATGAGTGTGTATGGATGTTTCCCAGAGATGGGTTGCAGCTGGAAGGGCATCCGCTGCGTAGAACATGTGCTGGATAAGTTGGCGGTTCATTGCGCTGTGGCGACCCCAGATTAATAAAGGGACTAAGCCGCAAAGAAAATGAATGAATGAATGAAAAATTATTATTTTCTACATAAATATAAAAACCACTGCCTCCATGCCTTCTTCATCTCGGGGGGCTTTTTTTAGTTTATTCATGACAACTTGCTTTTGTATAATGTTATTATTAGTAGTAGTAGTATTTATTATATGCATATTTATATTTGTTTTATTAAAAAAAAGCTTAGATTTGCCCACCTGTCAGGTTTTGGACCATATGGGGCATAGCATGTGTATTTGGATATAACTCAGTTTTTTGACCACACTTCGTTATTATTGTTCATTTATTTGTTTGCTGGAAACTAGAACTGATTTTAGAAATAGTTTTTTTTTAAAAACTTTGCGCTTAACAAACGAAAATAATTATGTAGGCTAATGGATGTCTGTGCGTACAACACCGTTTCCTTAAAGAGAGAAAGAGAAAGTAAAAAAAGGCCGATTGGAGGAGGCTCATTCTTTATCCTCGCGCTGCAGATGCTCTGTTTAACTGTTTTCTGTCAGTGAAGCGTTCAGTTTTTCCACTTACAAAGTCCGCCATGTAAATAGCAAATGCGCCATGGCGCGACGCAACTGACTCTTAAAGGGAATGGGAGATGAGACTCTGATTGGTTTATTCTCAAAACACACCCATATCTCATTAAGATAATAAGCTCAACCCTGTTAGACCATGCGCCGCAGCGCAAACCGTATTTTTCCTAAAAATAGCAAAAGTGGATTTGGACATGCCCTTAGTGCTTTTGCGCCCTGCACTTTAGACTTTGCGCCTAGATCGTTAAAAATAGAGCCCCTTAATTAACTTAACATAATTTAATTAACTTAATCGTTTTGACAATTTTAAGTGGATCAAGCATAAAACAAATAAGCTGTCTCCCAAAAAACCTTAAGAATTGTGTGGCTTCAACTCATTTTAAATAAGTTCTTTAAACAAGCAGCAAAAGTTATTTTTTGAGTGCAGTAGGGCACAGACCCGATAGCTACTTTTGTTGATGCATTATTTGTCAGTGTTGACTAATAAAGTCAATTATTGCTATCCTACCAATGCTATATCATGTAAATTCGTAACATTTTGATTTAGTGGCTAATTTGTATGAATTTTTTATGATCCGATTTGTACAATTTGCTCATCCCCAATGATTTTAAAGAATGCTGGATGTCACACAATTGATTTGTGTTGGGACAACATGAAGGTATTAAGTTAACTTATTAGTTTTTACAAATTTAAGCATAATGAACATAAAACAACTAAGTTGTCCCCTAAAACACTCAAGAATTGTGTTGTTTCAGCTCATTTTATATAAGTAGTTTGAACAAACGGCAAACACTATTTTTTGGAGTGTAGTTGGGTTTAGGGGTGGGGTTTGGTGTCAAACCTTCTTTAAAAAAAAATGTACATTTTCGCAAGATTTACCCACAAAATGTAAAATAGTGAATTGTCCTTGTGAGATCGGCCTGTTCTACCTGAAGTTATAAAAAATCTGGAGAAGACTGTCACTGAGTAATTAGTGGAACATTTACCCCCGGCTTCAAAGACAAGGCTTAAGGCTAGTCCTGGACAAATTGCACGTATGAGTTGTCTTAACTAAAACTAACTTGCAGTGACGTAAACAGAAAATATGTCAGTGCCATAGAATAGTTTCAAGATATTGATCTTAAAGGTACATATTAGTATACCTTTAGTACCTATAGTCTCACACTCTAACACACTCACAGACACACACACACACACACACACACACTGTTATACTCCATATAACTCGATATAAAATCCAAAGCTTTTTTTTGCACAGGCCTATCTAAAGGGTTAATGGTGCCAACTGACAATCAACAGTAAAAATTAAAAATTTTACCTCTTCCCAACAGGGAAAACCACCAACAATCAAGAATGCATGATTATATACTGTCATGGCTTTGCAATAAAAAAATGTGGTTTTAATGGAAGTCAATGGGGTAAAAAACAGCCACCAACAGTAAATAAAAAAAAAATCAAAATCTTATGCTGCACAAAAACTAACAATGCATCAAAGGCAATGTTGTTACTAATCTTTCACATGTCCAAGACTGTGATAAAAGGTAACAAATTCAGTCCACAATTACTTTTATATTGAAATTAGGTAATTTTGTGTTTTTTCAACAAATCAGTGACATCATTTGTGAACTTGCCAATTAAAGAGTTAAAATCCTGTAATTTTTTACAACATTTAGTAGTTTTGATCAGGACTGAGGATGATTAACAGATTCATGCAAAAAAAAAATAATTTAGTGGATGTTTTCCCTTAAAGGGTAGTAAATTTTTACAGTGCACAAGAGTCAAGGGATTAAAATGGGCCCTTTAGGTACAAATGTGTACCTTTTGAAAGGGTAACGCCCCAGTTTAAGATAGCTTGTGTACTTTTAAGAAAGTCTTTAACGCTGTTAATCACCTTATTTTACTGAGTAAATACAATCAGTTTAAAATGTCATCAGAAGCTTCACAGTGGTTTGGATCGTGTTATTTTTGGCACGACAGAAAATGTGTGAAGGTCAATGGGGTGAAGTCACCTGTGTGTGCTAACAACATGGGAGTTCCACAAAGGTCTATACTTGACCCGTTGTTGTTTACAATGTACATAAATGAGCTAGCAGTTTGTTGTCTGGGTGTCAGCTGCTAGTTGTTTGCGGATGACACAGACATTAGTCTGGTAAAACACCTAGCCAGACGGGTGAGCATCTGCAAGGCATTACATAATATTTCTAGATGCCTCCAATTGCCAGATTTAACTTTTAACATTAAGAAAACAGTTTCCATGTGCTTCTCTACACTAAATAGGACTATAAGGAATGTATTTAAGGTGTGGACAAAAAATAAAGTTACTGAAGTATAGCGAGCAGCACGGTGGCTCAGTGGTTAGCACTGTTGCCTCACAGCAAGAAGGTCGCTGGTTCGAGTCCCGTTGTCCTACCTTGTCAGATTGTCCTACCTCCCATTCAAAAAGTAGGTAGCACATTTTGATGACGCAATATGCTACCTATCAGATTTTTCTACCAGTGTAAATTTTAATGTGGAGTAGTGTGAAATGAAGCTGTAACCTACCGAATCCCTAACCCCAACCTCAGAACCATTCAAATAGTGTTGGTAGCATAATCTGATGGGTAGAATAAAATGTCAGGACACCTGTTCGGCCAGTTGGCGTTTCTGTGTGGAGTTTGCATGTTCTCCTCGTGTTCGTGTGGGTTTCCTCCGGGTGCTCCGGTTTCCCCCATGCACAGTTCAAAGACATGCGCTATAGGTGAATTGAATTAACTAAACTAACTCGGGTTAAGAATGATTTTAAAAGGGTCAAACCAAACCTAAACTGTTTTTGTATTATTAGAAGAGATCAATTTTCTAGAATACAATATACAAACAGCCAAAAAAAGAGAACCAAATAGACCAGAAACCTATGCGATGATATCATGTTGTGAAGTTCTACGAAAGCATATATCATTGAATTATCTTTAATTGTTTTTTAACTGTTTGAAGAATCATGCATCACTGCTGTTTTCTGAATTAATCAGCAGGCATCAGACGAATACAGAAGCCACTCTAATTAATAGTGTTGACATTCTTGTTTGATCAGTCTGTTTTCTATGAAAAGCCAAAACCCATGAATGCTTTACCTACTAATTTAAATTGAGAAAACAATGGGATATGACTACATAGGACTTAAATAGGACTTAAAAAACATAAAACCATCAATTAAAGGGCTATCGTTTGATCATGTTACCTTTGCTTGTGATGCAAGTAAAGAATGTTTTGTTAGTATTGCTATGATTATTATTATTATTATTTTTGTGCATTGCAATTATTACTACTGTTTTCTCAGTTTTTTAACAAGACTCCCTGGGACAGGTGTTAAAAATGAATGTGTGCTAAAACAATTAAGCAAATGCATATGGTTTGTTGAGTGTAATTGTGATGTCCATGTCAAATAAAATAATGATAATAATAATCCTACCAGCTATACTACATTAGCAACATTATTTCCAGCTGAAACATTGAATAGTGGGCAAGGTTTTATTTAAGCTAATGGTTAGTAACAAGTGGTTAAGGATATTTTGCCCAAGCCATCATCAGAGAAGAAATTTTCAGATTTCAGATTTTCAAACCTTTTTCTGTGAATTAGCATCTCAAGATAAACAATGTGAGCTAGCAGTGGTGCGTAGATAAAGTCCAAACCTAGAAGACCAATTCACCACTGGTTTTCCTAAGGGTTTTACAATTAAAGAGTAAAATAAACAACATGACAGTAAACATGACAGTACATGAATGTTTTGTTCTACAACATAGCATACATTTCAATATGGGTGTGTCTAACATCACAGAGCAAGCTGTACATATTTGTCTTGTATGTGTTCAAACTTCACCTCGACTACCTCCAAAATGTTACTGTGAGAAAGGTAATTCTTGCTTCCATGCAAATGTTTATTAAGCAAATTATTTGTATTTATTTACATCGGCCATCACAGTGAGTCGGTGTTGGTGGAGAAGGTCAAATGCTATTGTGTAATTTAAATGTAATTCTTTTCTCCACACTAAAATTCAAGTATTGCAGTGTAATAATATGGCAAGGCCACAAGTGCAACAAATCACCAGCAGGTACAACAGTGGTGACCAGGGCAATGTTTCACAGCACACAGTTCATCACAGACTTAAGGCAGCCGTACATTCATTCATTCATTCATTTTCTTTTCGGCTTAGTCCCTTTATTAATCTGGGGTAGCCACAGCGGAATGAACCACCAACTTATCCAGCATATGTTTTACGCAGAAGATGCCCTTCCAGCTGCAACACATCACTGTGAAACATTCATACACACTTATTCACACACATACACTATAGACAATTTAGCCTACCCAATTCACCTATAGTGGGGAGAACATGCAAACTCCACACAGAAATGCCAACTGACCCAGCCGAGGCTCGAACCAGCGACCTTCTTGCTGTGAGGCGATCGTGCTACCCACTGCGTCACCGTGACGCCCCGGCAGCCGTACACTGTGCATTTTTGCTGTCATACAAGCGTTTATACATTTTTCCACATTGTTTTCAAAATGTTCATGTTTGTATCTAAAAAGGCCATATCGATACCTTAAAGGTTGAAAGTGTAGTTGAAAGTGAATTAGTCCCTAAAAGGGTGGCACGATGGCTCAGTGGTTAGCACTGTCGCCTCACAGCAAGAAGGTCGCTGGTTCAAGACCCGGCTGGACCAGTTGGCATTTCTGTGTGGAGTTTGCATGTTCTCCCCGTGTTGGCATGGGTTTCCTTCGGGAGCTCCGGTCCCCACAGTCCAAAGAAATGCAGTACATGTGAATTGGGTAAGCAAAATTGGCCGTAGTGTATGAGTGTGTGTGTGAATGTGAGAGTATATGGTTTTTTTCCAGTACCGGAATGCGGCTGGAAGGGCATCTGCTGCGTAAAACATATGCTGGAGTAGTTGGTGATTCATTCCGCTGTGTCGACCCTTGATAAATAAGAGAGTAAGCCAAAAGAAAATGAATCAATGAATGAATTAGTCCCTAAAATGACAAAAGTGTACCCATTGAACCCTTTGAAAACATACTGCCCCAGTGATAGCTGTTTGAACCTGTTTGTTACTGAGAGTGTATATTACAATACATTACAGAACTGAATGAATGTGTGTGTGAATGAGAGAGTGTGTGTATTTTTTCCGGTGCTGGGTTGCAGCTGGAAGGGTCAAAAAACATATATTACCTTACAGTACTGAGTTCATTTAAAACAAATTATGATTTTGTTACATTTTTTAGGCTATAAATATATTTTTTCAACACTTCAATACGATTACTGTCATAATATCAGCAGTTTGTACAGATTTCCAATGAAATGACACAGTCTGATCCTGTGTTTACATGAAAAAAGCCTGCTCCAAAACAAGTTCGGTCTTATGGACCTGTTGCTATGACAACAACTCCAGGGTGGTCTTTAAAGTTGCAATAGGTCATTTTCTTCAGGAAAAAAAAAAATGCTGGTTGAAAGTCTCTTCACATCCTGATAGCAACCATAAATTAAGTGGTCAAATATATATTTTGTGTATGTATATATTCTGTGAAAGGTGTAGGACCGAGAAAGGTTTGTCCAATCAAAACGCTTGGTCCGAACATTACGATAGGCTGTCCTACCTGCCTGTCAATATACATAACTGCACACCACTGCAAGCTTGATTCATCATCTGTGCTTTCATGGATGCAGTTATATATATATATAGATATCAGAATGGGAGGGAAACATCAATGAACGCTCCTTTTTTGAATTTAGTATTGTAATTACTAACTACTACAAGGTTTTCTCTCTGGTGAATGTTACATTATGTATTGTAGTGATGTTGTCTAGTGCGCATTCATGTATTAAGGAGGCATGGATAATGATTTGCAGGGTGGCACGTTGGCTTTCAGAGCTATCGTGCTAACGTTAGCATTTTCCAAATCTCCTATTGCACTTTAAGAGTTCCTGTGAAATTAGAATAAAGTTTTTTAGATGTCAGTATCAATATGTTAGTCTTAAGGATATATTTAAGCTATAGTGTGCTCCAAAACGGTGACAAAATTTGCATTAAGAAGCTATAAACATCCAAAGCTTGCAGTTTGTCACTTCCGCCTGAATAGATCAAGAATTTATTTGACATCACCCCATACCAATCATGACCAATCAAATGCTCTCTAGTGTCTGACATGCCCCTCCCCCTTCAAGACGCTTCTCATTTGCTTTTGCTTTGATGCGTTTGAGCTCAACCACTCAAAAAAATAAACGTTATTGGCTGTTTTTTTTAAAGGGGAGGGGCTACTCTACGTCCCGCCCTGTATTCACGTTTCAGGGGAGCTTTAAAAGAACAAAACAACCTTGGATCACAACAAATCATCAACAAGTCAAATCCAGCTAACTGAGAAATCCATGTCGAAGAACCTCCAAATTCACCTTACATGATCCCAATCAAGCATTGTGTGCTTGAATAAGGAAAGCAGGTTTATGTGGCATCACCACCACCACGTAATGTTCAGGAACTGGAGGACCTGCTGCCGATATTGTTACCAGTAGTTCACAGAAGCCTATCACCATAGTGCAGTCATAACATAACATATCACTGATGTACAAAACTTCTGAAGCACGTGCGGCTGCAAAACTAAACATGATCTAGAAGGCAACAAAACAAAATACAATCAATTCCAATTCTTTCTTGGAACCATGAAAGCCTCGAAGAATGCGACATACCAGTAACTAGTCTACACATGTCACAATAATTACATGTTTACTCGCCAGCTTCCTCATAGTTGAGAGCTCAGTGCCTCTGCCTTCTTTCTTTGTTTTCAAAACCAAACAAAAAAAAACTGTCAGTCCTCTAAAATCGTTGTTAAAACACACAATCAGCCCCTTGAGTTGCTGATAAGATACTATTTTGGATATAAAAATGACAAAATAACTTAAATGTGAAATAATACTTGTGTTTTGGTTGCGCAATTCAACAGTATTCATCATGAATAGACATGTAAATGATATAACCATCTACAAATATTAAAATATCGTTCAAGCATATTCTCAGGACAACACATACACTTAATACACTTCATTAAACGTGTAAAAGACATTACCTATATGCTAGAAAACTGCAGGTTAACTGTGTTTATATATAACAACTTGTATTTGATTGTAACTTTAACTTAATTTGAGTGCAATGCAATAATGTGCACTTTTGCAAAGCTGCAAACAAATAATTATTGTATTGTAATTATTGTAAAAAGCGCTATACAAATAAACTTGAATTTAATTTAATATTCTGTACATACTAGTCTCAATTTCAAATACATACATAAAACATACTGTTCGTTTGTGATTACATTTTAACATGCATCACTACATTTAATAGGCATTGCCATGACATGCACATAAATATATCACAGATAACAATGCAAGATATGCTAAACTTTTATCACAGGACTGATAAAAGACATTCATTTCTCAGAACATTCCAGGAAATCCCAAGAACGGTAATTTACAATGAAACTATTGTCCTCGCTCCTTGTTCACACACCAATCTGATGTCACAGTGTTGGGTGTGACAAGTATAATAATATTATTTTCCTAAGTAATGAGTAAAGTTCTTAAAGAGATCAAACCTCAACCAGGTAAGAAAAAGTAACACAAAAGTAACTCAAAAAGTAACGTAACGCATTACTTAACACAAAAAGGAACTAAGTAACATAACTAGTTACTTATTTGGGGAGTAACTCAATATGAAACTATTATCCTCACTCTTTGTTCAAACACCAATCGGATGTCACAAGCAGTGTTAGGTGTACGCATTACAGTATAGACAGTATAATAATATTACTTTCCTGTGTAACGAGTAAAGTAACGCATTACATACAAAAATTAATTATTAAAATTTAAGTTACTTCTTAGTTTAATTAATTCGCTTTTAAAAACTAAACTGCTGAATCAAAATTACCGTAGTCACGTTGAATCAAGCAACAAACAGAAACGAAGATGGCAGAGCCTTACATTTTTTTTTCAACAGAAGTATTCTTATTATTTTGAACGCATCGAAGACAAAAAGTAAAAGTGGATTGTCTTAATGGACATGAGGTTTTATTATACGCTAATAAAGGTTATATGCAGTGCACTGTTAACTGCAGAACTCCTCTATTTAAAAAAAATAAATAAAGAAAGATTCTTCTGCAAGTTCTGAAAGAGATCAAGCCTCAACCAGGAAAGAAAAAGTAGCGCAAAAGTAACTCAAAAAGTAACGTAACGCATTACTTAACACGAAAAGTAACTAAGTAATGTAACTAGTTACTCTTTTGGGGAGTAACTAGTATGAAACTATTATCCTCACTCCTTGTTCAAACACCAATCGGATGTCACAAACAGTGTTGGGTGTAACGCATTACAAGTATAATATTACTTTCCTAAGTAACGAGTAAAGTAACGCATTACGTAAAAAAATAAGTAATAAAATTTGAGCTACTTTTTTGTTTAATTCGCTTTTAAAAACTAAACTGCTGAATTAAAATTACCGTAGTCACGTTGAATCAAACAACAAACAGAAACGAAGATAGCAGAGCCTTAAATTTTTGTGACAGAGGTATTCTCATTATTTTGAATGCATGGAAGACAAAAAGGAAAAGGGGATTGTCTTAATGGACATGAGGTTTTATTAAAGCTTAATAAAGGTTATATATAGTGCATTGTTAACTGCAGAGCTCCTCTATTTAAAAAAAAATGAAGAAAAATCCCTGCAAGTTCTTGAAGAGAGATCAAGCCTCAACCAGGAAAAAAAAAGGAGCGCAAAAGTAACTTAAAAAGTAACGTAATGCATTACTTAACACCAAAAAGTAACTAAGTGACGTAACTAGCTACTTTTTGGGGCGAGTAACTCGATATTGTAATGCATTACTTTCCCCAAAACTGGTCACAAATGCTTGTTAATGTCCGCATGAACCGGAAGCTGCGACCATTTTTTTTCCATATTGCAAGGCAGTTCCTAGAGAAACAGAATATTAAATGAGAAACAGTGGCCGTGGCTTGTTTTTTCTACAGCAAGCTGATTGGACATAGTAAAGTCTTTCATTCAGAAAGACCGGGAAATGGGAGTTTCGGGAGAGTTCGACAGACTCCTCCTCCTCACCATTTCTGTTTGTTGTTAAAACTGACAGCTGGAGGGGCGTGGTTAAGTATGTTAGCCCCGCCCAATACCTCAGACAGACATGAACTGTTTACCACAAAACTAGCAATGTGCACTAACAAAATCAAGTTTTGATTTCATTTATACTTTAAACTTGCTAAATAGGGTGATTTCCTTTTTTTCCTGCTGAAAAGACCAAAACATCACAACTTTAAAATAGGACATGAGAGTGGCAGCACAAATGAATCCTAAATAACTGAGGTCTAATGGTGTGGTCATGTCAATAAAATTTGAGAGCAAATTTTGCAGGGTGTCATCAGTATACGTGCAGGCTACAGCTAAGCATGGAGCAAAGCTTTCAAAAGCCACTTTCAAACCAGACAGTTTCTGCTTCGTCATCGTGTTGAATTCACATGACCAGCTTGAAATATTTCACCACCGTATCAAAGGGCATGATTACTCTGCATGAGCAACTCACAACATTAAAAAAAACTAACATTTGGCTTAGTCATGTTGTTCAAAGCCTATACAACCTGTGTGTCTGTGTGTGTAACATATAAAATATTAGAAGAATGGTAACAACAACAACTGACCATAGCTGAACATGAACGAAGAATGATTTTTTGAATTTTTTTTATCTTAAATGTTCTCCCTAAGCAGGTCGTACAGGTTTTGAATGAAACGAAGGCAGGTGTGAGCACATCACAATATTACTTCATGGGCAAACTACGCCTTTTAAAATGTAGGTTTATATTTTTATTTGATTTAACAAGGAATATATCCGGACAACACTTTATTTTTGTGCTTTCTGAAGATTTGAGTGCACTCAGTTATAGTTTATTTCATTTCATCCAAAAGAAAATAGAAAATTTGGTACTGTTAGCTTGACGTTCATACTGTAATGCTCAAACATTCATTCATTTTCTATCAGCTTAGTCCCTTTATTCATCAGGGGTCACCACAGCGGAATGAATCGCCAACTTATCTAGCATATGTTTTACACAGCGGATGCCCTTCCAGCTGCAACCCAGTACTGGGAAACATCTATACACACTCATACACACACATACACTACGGCCAATTTAGTTTATTCAATTCACCTATAGCGCATGTGTTTGGACTGTGGGGGAAACCGGAACACCCGGAGGAAACCCACGCCAACATGGAGAGAACATGCAAATTCCACACAGAAATGCCAACTGACTCAGCTGGGACTCGAACCAGCAACCCTCTTGCTGTGAGGTGACAGTGCTAACCACTGAGCCACCGTGTTACCAATGCTCAACCAAAAAGTAATTAAAAAAAAAAAAAATATTA
The DNA here is from genome assembly GCA_903798115.1 of Danio jaintianensis. Lineage (NCBI taxonomy): Eukaryota > Metazoa > Chordata > Actinopteri > Cypriniformes > Danionidae > Danio > Danio jaintianensis. The sequence goes on along the minus strand of CAIGQV010019081.1, from coordinate 9,054,887 downwards.
ATAATGACATATTTGGCAACAGAAACAACCAAACATTAACACTATGAGCTGGGCCGAATGTGTTTGTTGTCTGCATACATTATAAAATGCTATATTTATATGTGAAACTCTTTAAAAAAAATTCTAACAGCCACAACAGCGTCAGCAGTTCCTCAGTTTCCCACAAATAGATCGTCTGCCACTAGAAGACACTTTTCGATGAGTGTATGCAAAAAGGATCATATAGAGGAACGGCAATAGAGTTCATTTAACTAAATTAAACCTTCAAGTTGTGAAAAGAACCAAATCCCAAAACCTTAAGACCCAATTAATTTTCATTTCATTAATAAACAGACAAACACACACACACAAAAAACATTAAACATTCTTCCAAATATTGGTTTTCTACAATACTTCTCAACTCATTATATTTCTCATTTTGTGAAGCGCTCTTACACAGTACAAAATATGTGATCAATGAATCACAGCGTATACAGTGCTCAGCATATACAGTATAATTACACCCCTTACAAATCTATTTTTTAAATACATATTTTAACAGGAAGCTATACAATATTATATTTGTGCATATACATTAGAATAGTCAGTACTGAAGCCAAATCTGGAGCTTATCTAACAAAATAACTGAAGATAACAGTTCAAATATTAGTACACCCAAATTTATGTTAGAGAAAAATATTAAATACAAATTTAAAAAGAAGAAAAATCAAGAGAAGCAAAACAATTGAAAATTTTAGTTGAAATTTTGTAGGTTGTAATTTTTTGTTTTTGCAATAATTTGCTTGAATTTAATTGTATTATCTATCAATTTCTAAATATGTTTGATGACTAAAATATTATTTTAATAAATATATCTGTTTAATAAATCTGTTTTGTTTAAATGCACCAATACATTGCCTATATTCACTGAGAAATGGATACAAATATTCATTTTCAAAATGGGGTGTACTCAATTATGCTGAGCACTGTATTTTATGTACCTTAAAATATTCATTCATTCATTCATTTTCTTTTCAGTCCCTTTATTAATCTGGGGTCGCCACAGCGGGATGAACCGCCAACTTATCCAGCATATGTTTTACGCAGCGGATGCCCTTCCAGCTGCAACCCATCCCTGGGAAACATCCATACACACTCATTGACACACATACACTACGGACAATTTTAGCTTACCCAATTCACCTATACCGCATGTCTTTGGACTTGTGGGGGAAACCGGAGCACCTGGAGGAAACCCACGCGAACACGGGGAGAACATGCAAACTCCACACAGAAATGCCAACTGACCCAGCCGAGGCTCGAACCAGCGACCTTCTTGCTGTGAGGTGAACGTGCTACCCACTGTGCCACCGCGTTGCCCTACCTTAAAATATACAATTTTTTACTTCAATTATGTCTAAAGACAATCGTACTTAAAGTTAGTCTTTTTAATTTAATGCAAGTTGAACAAATTTGTACAGTAAATTTAATTTAACTTAATTTAATTTAAGGCAGCAATATACAGTGTAACTCTGAAATGACAATTCTATCATCAATTACTGACCTTCCACTTGTCGCAATTCAGAAATATCTTGGTAACTAAACAGTTGCCGTTTACATTCAATAGTTACCACAAACTGGTTGGATCCAAACACATACCGAATTTCATTTCCTTTTTTTTTTTTTTGCATTCAGCAAAGAAACTTAACTTGAAACAAGCAGAGGACGCATATATGACTGAACTTTGCTTTTTGAGTGAACTACCGGCTTATGAACAGCTCAAAAAATATTGCACAAAACATCATACCATGGTTTTTAATACCATTTTTCCCTTTCAAGACCAATATTTAATGAAACAAAAGTCAAGTTCTTTCAAAATAGCTTAAAACAAACCAAAAAAGCCCTCATCCAGAGTCCTCATCAATGATCAGCATTGTGTTGCACCCAGTTTATTCATCTCCAACAGCACAACAGTTGAACAAAGTTTATAAACCAGGGGTGCTTTTCCGAAAACCATCAATGGCCAACTAAGGTCCCAAGTTCTGTCATTACAAACATAGTTCATTGATTGGTGTTTCCCGAATCCATTGTTCCAGCAAACATTTGCATACTGTGTCGTAAATTTGTGCGGTTGCAATTACACTTCTAGAGCTGTAGTTAGAAGAAGAGTTCCTGGTTGTGTTCTGTTCCCAGTTATCCCCCTATGCCCTATTCATTAATTTATTCAATTCACCTATACCACATATCTTTGGACCGTGGGGGAAACCGGAGCACCCAGAGGAAACCCATGCCAACACGGGGAGAACATGCAAACTTCAAACAGAAATGCCAACTGACCCAGCCAGCGCTCGAACCAGTAAACTTCTTGCTGTGAGGCGACAGTGCTAACCACTGAGCCACTGTGTTGCCCCTACACTTTGAATTATTTAATAAAAAATAAATAAAAAAACATTAAAAGTAATCTCTCTTTGGTGTAAATTGCTTTCAAAGTAACTTTTTTACAGTTCACTTTTTTTAGGAATCTTCAGATTGACAACTGCGCTCCCTTTCTGGTGCACTTTGAAATCATTCATGCCATATTGAACGCAGCCCTATCTCATGACGAACGTTATAGATGACCAATGATTTAAAAGCAGAATCTACAACACATCTCCAAGGCTTGTGGAAACCAAAAATACAGTATATGCTAATGGTTTTAATTTATAGTAGGCCAATTAAGAAATGTTTCTGTACTGTATATGACATAGGCCTACATAGGCTACGGTGTTTCTAACAATTTCTGAATCTAAATATAGCCTAATTATAGGCAACAAATAAATGAAAGTAGTTATAACATTAGTAATTGACTACATATATCTATGAGAGACTTGTTTATGCTGTAAAAAATGCTGGGTTCCACACAATCGATTGGTGTTGCGACAACATGAAGGAATTAACTTACAACATGAAGGAGTTAACTTATTAGTTTTTATAAATTTAAGTGGATTGAACATAAAAAAGTTGTCAAAAAAAACAAGAATTGTGTTGTTTCAGCTCATTTTAAATAAGTAGTTTGAACAAACAGCAAACTTTTTTTGAGTGTATGAGATTAGGATAAGTGTTTGCTTTTTGCAAGCGGTTTTATGCTTAAGAAAAAATATGGAATATTCTCAATAATGTTTGTAAATGAAACATAGGCCATTTATGTGCCATTTACATACAATTCAACAAATATGGAAAACTAATGCATGTTTTCACCAAAAATAATATTGTATGCCTCTAAAACACACACACATGAATTTACACACACACACACACAAAACAATGCTGATTTTCTCTAAAGAAGTTGTTATTCCACCCGGTTTAGAGTATCATTATGAACGTTTTATGTTATAACTAACATTGTTCTAACAATTGATCTGCGACAGAGCAACTACGGTTTTGGGAAACACTCGTCACTACATCTCTCTTTTTCCAAACGATGCATCATAGCCTACTATAGTAGTTCAGCCACGAGTTTTGTCTTTGTTTGGGAAACTCATCCCGGTTTATCCAGCAGATCAGCAGGTGAGCATGGAGCTGTGCATGCTCCTCCAGAGCCTCATGGTCTGCTGAGGGCTGCGTCGGTGCACCAGCAGCAGGTGTTTGTGCACACATGGGTTCTCTCGGTCTTGTTCTCGAATGTCGAAGGTCCTAAAACCATCATGTTTCGTCGGATTGATTCCAAGTGCTTTGAAGCACATACCAGTGTAGACGTCATCAATAGGAAAGAAGGGGATGTAAAAGGAAACATGGTAAAGATATGGGAGAAGTTCTCCAGAAAAGAGGAACCCCCCACCACCAGCGTAAGGTGGGTAAGCACCTTCATAAAAGGTCAGAGGAACGCAATATTTAGTTTTAGGGTCCCGTAATGGTGTGGCCTCAGAAATGATCTGCCCAGTGTACAACGATGAGGCCTGTTCAGGCTCCAGAGACGTCAAATGATTGATTATTGCTTGGGGGTTAGCAAAAACATCATCGTCCCCCTTAAAAATGAAGGACACACGAGGACAGTGTCCCAGCATCCACTTGAAAAACACATGCTCCTTTAGAGTCAGGTTGTAAAAGGAGTCGTGGAAATCCCAAACGAGAAGGTCTTGGAAATACTGAGACTCCGACAGAATGAGTTTGTCCAGATTTGGGTCATCTAAAGATGACCGACCCAGCAGAAAGACGGTTCGTACCTGGAGTCCGTTTTCATACTTTCCTTCTCTGCCCCAGGTCTCCCGGACGGCCTGCCGCCTCTCAAAGTGCTTCGGCGTGGATTTGATTGCAAAGAGAAGGAAAATTTGATCGTCTTCATTGTCCAACGCACACTTGTCCGGTTGATTGATAACTAGCGGCGAGTCTCGACACTCCATACCTCGAAGGAAGTCTCCGTAGAGTGGAGGGTATGTATTAACATCCTGAATGTTCATCTTTAGCAACTCAAAACTCTCTGGATTGCAGTGAAACTTCTTCCGCGGGTCTGTTGTATTGTCGGCGGCGTCCAGCTGCCTGAGGAAGGAATGGAGTTTTCGGTTCCAGAAGGCGCCATTTTTAGGGACGCTCTTTCTAAAATCGTTAGAAATAGTCAGTGGTGGAAGTTTGAATGGCGCAACACTTTTGGTTCGTTTCTTGATGGTGCTTACTACGACTGATGTGGGCTTCCTGGGAATGGAAATCGTGACTGATGTGATTTTATCTTTTCCGGTTACTTCCACGTCCACTAGTTTGGAATAGAACAAAACGAAGCAAAGGCTGCTGGCGAGCGCCACGATGAGGAACTTCATGTACTTCTTTCCCATTTTACAACCGTGCTAAGAGAAGCTCACTCTTGAGATGCAAGAAAGGATGTTGGTCGATACAGGAAATGGTGGGGATTCACACAACAGAATTAACCTCTGAAGCGCGGCGCTGTCTCTTCATTTGTTCATCCTTCGGGGTCAATGATGGCTGATCTCAACATTTGCTATTCACAGCCATGACAAACATCTTGTTGGATGCATCTTCCACGTAATTACCTTTATTGTATTCCCAGTGGTGTCGAGTTCAGCGGTGAGCCTAACAGATACAAGGAAATAGATGGTAGTGAAAAAAACAACCCACATATATGACATAACACAACATCAGCTGAAAATCAGAAGTCTTGAAAAAGATGAGCTAGTTGTTTTAAACTTTAACAAGCATTTCAACACAGCATTTCAAAAAACACCACACTGATCTCAAGAATCTGTGGTTTGTGTGTAGGAAGCGCATTGGTTGTGTATGACTTTCGTTTGAGTTCCCAAAAACAAAAACCAAAAGAGAATTCTGTTGTAATCTACTCATTTATGAATCAGCACGCATTTGTTTTTTCTACAGAAGAACACAAAACAACACGTTGAAAATGAAATCACTGAAAAGGTTGGCTTCTGATTATATGGACAACATAAATCATTTAAAGGGATAGTTCACCCAAAATCTCCCTCATGTGGTTTTAAACCTTTTCTTCTGTTAAACGCAAAAGACCATATTTTTGAAGAATGCTAGTTGCTGGCACCCATTGACTTCCATAGAGAAAAAAATACTAGAGGCCAATGGATACCAGCAATCAACATCTTTTGTGTTCAACAGAAAAAAGAAACTCAATTGGTTTTGAAAAAGTGAAGAGTAAATACTGTACTGTATATGACATAGGCCTACATAGGCTACGGTGTTTCTAACAACTTCTGAATCTAAATATAGCCTAATTATAGGCAACAAATAAATGAAAGTAGTAATAACATCAGTAATTGACTACATACATCTATGACAGACTTTTCAAAAGATTTTTTTGGCTGAACTATTCTTTTAATCTTCTTAAAATCATCTTTAGTCATTTAGCCAGGAAAGTTACATTTTTGCATTAATAAACCCTCTTAAAGGGAACATATTACTCCCCTTTTTACAAGATGTAAAATAATAGAGTGTTTATGTGAAGTTTAAGCTCAAAATACCCCATGAATAATGTTTTATAACTCTTTGAAACTGCCCCTTTTAGGCTTTGATCCTAATTGTGCCATTTTGGTGACTGTTGCTTTAAATTCAAATGAGATTGTTCTCTTTTTCAAAAGAGGGTGGAGCTATAAATGCTTATGTGTCAGCATAGTGGCAGATTCAAAAACAAGACTAACCTCTTATGCTAATGAGGGAGAGATCGTCACTAATGGGCGGGGCTTTCCCCCTCTGATGACACGTACAAAGGGAGAATGTCAACCAAAGTCTTTCTGCAGACTGTTTTTATTAACTGTGATTATAAAAAAATGAATGAATTAATTTTTACCATTAGAGGCTAGTTATGTTCACACATTGCTGCCACACAACTGTGTTTAAACCCCTTAAATCCTACTTAAATAAGACGCACTGGAACTCGGCTGGAGTTTTGTACTATTAATGTTTACATACATTAGCAGACTTTAATTTTTGAATTTGGATCTAAAATTAAACAACCTCTTAATTATTGGGAAAAAAAAGGTCTCGGGTGACTAATTAAACAGCACAAGCTCCAGACTGAAGTACATTTCACTCCCATGTGGGTAAACTGAGCTCAGGGACACACAATACAATCAATCAGAACAGAGATAAAGTGTACACAAGATTTTAAAACCTGTGTAGAAACTCCTTAAACAATTTTTTATGCTATTTGTATTAATTATTAATGTGCGGCTTATCTTTAAGTTCAAAAGTGATGCCCTATTTAAAGTACACAGCAAATACTACATTTATGGTATGCAGCAATAGTGTTTTTTAATTGATTACGGCTATATAAATTAGGCTGAATAGGGCTTTATTCATGAAATTTATTTACAGAATTGGTTCAAATTCAGAGTTGTAAACAACTTGGGAAAAAACTTTTTTCCTTCCCTGGAAATGTTGTATGCATGCAAATTGTATAACATCCTATGTACACATTTTTAGTAATTGTGCAATTAATTCTTATATTGTTTTTTATTATATTTTTCCTCATCCATCTCAAAATTGTCACTACTGAAACACAACAATATATCATTTATTAAAGAGTTATACCGATCTATTAAGATTGTTACATCTACCTTACAAAAAACATTTTTCACAAGTAAAGAAAAACACTAATAATTACATTTTTAACAATATTTAAATTACAATTTATATAATTTGTTGTATTTTGAAGTTGATGATGCTGCTGATTTCGAAGTTTTATTTATTTGAAATTGAATTAAACTAAACACCCTCAAAATATCTTTGGTGATAATTCAGTACAATTTATTTGACAAAACGTCACATGACTGTAAAGTTTCTGTAGTGACTTCTACATTTTAGCACGGCACAGCTGAATTAGAAAACACTTTGTGCTAATAAAAAAAAACCTCTGCTGCTCAAATGCAGCAGCCACATCTGACAGTAAATATCTGATAAGAACATCTAGAGCCATTCTACACTGTATTTAAGTGATAAGAGGTATGCACATAGATGCAAATTGTTTCAGAGAAGTGAGATGACATACTAAATAAAATGAGTGACATGCTCGATAATATAATTTGGCATATCGTTCAATAATATTGCATATTATATATATATATATAGTGCTCAGCATATATAAGTACACCCCTCACGAATCTATCTTTTAAATTCATATTATTTTTAATAGGAAGCTATACAATATTATATTTTTGCATATACATTAGATTAGTCAGTACTAAAGTCAAATCTGGAGCTTATCTAACAAAATAACTTACGATAACGGTCCTAAAACTAATACAGCCAAATTTATATGTTAGAGAAAAATATTAAATACAAATTTAAAAAAAGAGGAAAAATCAAGATAAAATTTTGGTTGTAATTTTGTAGGTTGTAACTTTTTTTTTTGCAATATTTTGCTTGAATTTAATTGTATTATCTTTTAATTTCTAAATATGTTTGCTGACTAAAATATTATGTTAATAAATATATCTGTTTAATAAATCTGTTTTGTTTAAATGCACCAAAATACATTGCCTATATTCACTGAGAAATGGATTAAAATATTCATTTTCAAAATGGGGTGTACTCAATTATGCTGAGCACTGTATATACATACAAATAAAATAAAGGATTACAAATAGGATTACACTTTAGTCACTACCAAAATTTCACCACAATTTTTGGTCGTAACACTTTCAGCACATCTAATCAGCACATCGTTCGCAAGCACGCTTTTGAACAGAAATAAATAAGTTGTTTTTTTTAAATAACACTTTCTTTTTTTACCTTAAATGCTGAAAAAACTGAATATAATAAAATATATAAAGAGAATAAATAATGACATTGCTTAAAGTTACACAGAGATTTTCAGAATTTTGAACACATTTACCTCAAATAGACTGGACCTCATCTACTCTCCATGTAGCTATGAGAAAGAGAGATGCAGGATTAATTCCTGATCAAAATTGCAGAGGTGTGGTTAAAACCAGTCTCAGCGAATAGACTAAGAAATACAGCCTCGATAGTCACATGAAAACATTTTTATTAATATTTTTCACCCACTCTTAAAAATAAAATCAAGAATATATGTTTGATGGGTGGCGCGGTGGCGCAGTGGGTAGCACTGTCGCCTCACAGCAAGAAGGTCGCTGGTTCGATCCTCGGCTGGGTCAGTTGGCATTTCTGTATGGAGCTTGCATGTTCTCCCCGTGTTCGCGTGGGTTTCCTCCGGGTGCTCCGGTTTCCCCCACAAGTCCAAAGACATGCGCTATAGGTGAATTGGGTAAGCTAAATTGTCCGTAGTGTATGTGTGTGATTGAGTGTGTGTGGGTGTTTCCCAGTGATGGGTTACAGCTGGAAGGCCATCCGCTGCGTAAAACATATGCTGAATAACTTGGCGGTTCAATCCACTGTGGCGAACCCAGATTAATAAAGGGACTAAGCCGAAAAGAAAATGAATGAATGAATATATGTTTGATCCACTGTTCCCTCTCTCTCATACAGACACTTATTCAAAATGTGATTGTAGGTTTCAATAGATGAGAGGATCTTCGTAAACTCATTTGAAAACTCAATCTTTTTTTAAATATGCATTTTGAGTGTGAAACAGTTTGCACCAATTCTGTATAACCACCCATATATTGACTAAATAGAAAAGTATTGAGATTTACCATATCATTCATTTTCCTTCGGCATAGTCCCTTTATTCATCAGGGGTCGCCATAGCGGAATGAACCGCCAACTTACCCAGCATATGTTTTACACAGCGGATGCCCTTCCAGCCACAACCCAATACTGGGAAACACCCATACACTCTCATTCACACATACGCTACGGCCAATTTAGCTTATTTAATTCCCATATAGCGCATGTCTTTGGGCTGTTGGGGATACCGGAGCACCCGGAGGAAACCCACGCCAACACGGAGAGAACATGCAAACTCCACACAAAAATGCCAACTGGCCCAGCGACCTTCTTGCTGTGAGGCGACAGTGCTAATCACTGAGCCACCATGTCACCCTTTACCATATCAGTCTATCTATAAATAAATAAATGCAGTAAACAGGTCTAGAATATTTTGATATACTTACACACACACACACACACACACACACACACACACACACACACACACA
>CAIGQV010019081.1:8997810-9032334 GCA_903798115.1 Danio jaintianensis | reverse complement strand
GCCAACTTATCCAGCATATGTTTTACGCAGCGGATGCCCTTCCAGCTGCAACCCATCACTGGGAAACATCCATACACACTCATTCACACACATACACTACGGACAACTTTAGCTTACCCAATTCACCTATACCGCATGTCTTTGGACTTGTGGGGGAAACCGGAGCACCCGGAGGAAACCCACGCGAACACGGGGAGAACATGCAAACTCCACACAGAAATGCCAACTGACCCAGCCGAGGCTCGAACCAGCAACCTTCTTGCTGTGAGGCGAACGTGCTACCCACTGCGCCACCGCGTCGCCCTAGTACATTATTAATATAACCAAATTCATGCTTGATAACATAAGTTAATGCACTTAACATGAATTAACAATGAACAACTGTATTTGCTTTAACTAACATGAACAAATTCTGTAATAAGTGTTTTGTTCATTGTTTGTTCACGTTAGTAAATGCATTAACTAATACAACCTTATTGTAAAGTTATACCACCAAGGTACATTAACCTTTTCAATCTATTTTCCTGATTTATAATATTATTATACAAACGAACACACTCTGTTCTTAATATTAATTTAAACAATTACAAAAATGTTTTATATTAAAGCAACATAAGTTTGCATAAAAAAATAAATGAAGTGCTTTTGATTCACCACTACTGCAATCAGTACACTCTCAGAAATAAAGGTACGAGAGCTGTCACTGGGGCAGTACCTTTTCAAAAGATACATATTTGTACCTAAAGAATTAACAGTGGTACCCCAAAGTTACATATTAGTACCCAAATGCACCTAAAATATGCCTTTGAGGTACCAATATGGATCATTCAGGTACAAGTATGTACCTTTTAAAAAGGAACTGCCCCAGTGACAGCTTTATTTCTGAGATTGTACAGTGGAGTTTGATTCATTAGGTTTCATCACAGACTTTTTTTAAGGGTTGTGTGAAGGAACACAGAATTGCGGTCTGATGCTTTATTATCAAAAAGGCAGTGGAGATTGTTAAACCTGTTTCCAGATCATCATTGAAGCCAGGCTAATGCAAGAACACTTCACAATACGGGACACGTAGTTAATGTTACTGTATTTATTAACAAGAACAAACAATGAACAATAGATTTATTAAGTATTTATTCATGTTAATTAAAATACAGTTGTTCATTGTTCACTCACGGTGCATTAACTGATGTTAACAAGCACAGTGGATTATAATAATGCATTAGTAAATGTTGAACTATGTACAAGGATTGTTCATCGTTTGTTCATTCATGTTAGTAAACACATTAACTACGTGTCCCGTATTGTAAAGTGTTACAGATAAAGCACGAACACATTTATATTTTCTAAGAGAACAAGTTGAAATGAGGAGGATTTAAACCCTTGAAATCTGGCAAACTGTAAAATAATCCGTAAATTAGCAGTTTTCCGTATTTTGTGATTCAAGTTTTTATTTTTCCCCATTTATTTATGCTTTGAATCGCATTATGAGACCTTAATCTTTCTTCTGACAGCTGTTAACCTTGAAAAGTTGGAAAAAGTGACTTTTATTAACATTTTTAATAGTTTAAAGTGATATATTCTCTGGGTTGGTGTTGTATATTACGCTACAAAAACCTTGAAATAAGCTGCCAGTACATTTTCTGTTATTTTACAGATTTATTTCTCTACATATTATTTCTTATACATTACATTATTTCAAAGTACTATAATGTCAATAAAAATCACTTTGTTAAACTGTAGTGTTGAATTTTCAACACAAAAGTGGACAGAGCAGAGATCAACATCCCATAACATCCCATTCACAACTGTAAATAAATGGAAAACACAAAATACTGTTAATTAATATATTTTTTTTACAGTGTGAATGTGGAGGTTTGTTAAAAACTGCTAGTTTTTTTTCTCTGCTAAAAACTTTAAGTATTTTTTTTTATCAAAGATACTGTCTGTTGTTTAGTACTTTAACACTTTTTTTGGGGTGAAGGGATATATATGAATACAATATAATCCTTTTTCAAGTCATGAAAGTCACAAAAGTCTTGTAATAACCCCCAGTAACACTCCGGGGTAGATTAAAGTTGACAGGTTGTCTATGTCATCTCGTCTCAATTATGGTAAAAATGTTGTAAAGGCTACAGATATTTTTATGAAATTAACACTAGCACAGACAAAAATGAAAATGCCAAACAAGGCTTGTCTTACAGCATCAGTGTACGCATCCACATTCTGCTCTTCAAAGGCATCTAAAAGTTTCTGTTAAAAAACAAACAAGAACCAAAACATTAGGCACATAAGTCATCCATCATTCTTCCATTAGGACTACAGTGTGCTCCTGTTACAAAACACACGCCAAATTCACAATACTGCAACATTTCTTTTACACAAATTGGTGTTAAATTGACAACATTACAAATTTTTAAGCTCATTTCTGCAGTATATTCGAAATATCATTGCATTATTACACACGCCAACTTAGACATACAGTTGAAGTCAGAATTTTTAGCCCCCTGAATCTTTTTTTCCACCAATTTCTGTTTAATGGAAAGATTTTTTCGACTTTTCTAAACATAATAGTTTTAATAACTAATTTCTAATAACTGAAATAACTGAAACTGTTACAACACCGTTTGCTGAAAACCATCTAAGATACTATGGCTGCACAATATATTGTTTCAGCATCGATATCGCATATTCGCAAGATATGAAATGTTGAGTCTGAATTATAGTTGAGTAGGAGCTACAGAACACGTGATTTTTAGAGTCACTGCTAAATTTAGCCATAATAGAGTAAAGGCTTATAATTTGCATGTGTTTTTAAGGCCTGTGACTGAGCATTACAAGAGAGTCTTGAACATTTGGAGGTGTAACAAAGATTTATTGTATTTAATTATTCATACAGAATTTATATGATTTTTCTTATTTATTTTTCTCGTTTCTAGTCCAAATGTCCACATTTCAAAGCAAAAAAAAAAAAAAGATTATTTTACTTACTCAATTGGAAGATAATTTGCTTGTTTTAAGGAACAACTAGGTGAAAACAAATCAACATTTTTACCTGATCTAAGAATTTTTAGATATTTGGACTAGAAACAAGACAAAGCAAAGTACGAAAAGCATTTTTTGCATTGTGATTACTCAATTTTTGTACCTGAATACTGTTCTGAAATAGAGCTATTCAAACCATCTGGTGAAACTGTATTCATATCGCAATATTTATCGTAGAAAAATAAAATCGCAATATCAGATTTTTCCAATATCGTGCAGCCCTATAAGATACTGAGTAAACAATTAGTAAACTGAATCTGTATAAATAGTTTGAGCTTAGGATGTTCGTTGTTTATTCTGACACAACCATGTACTTTTGTTATTGAAGTCCTCATAATTCTTTGTTACATTGGCGAGCCACCCAATGAGGGATTCCGAAGAAGCAAGGAGAGTTAAGAAAAGCAGCTTATCCATGTTTCATTTGTTTTTCAGTGTCAGGGAACCACCTCATTTAAAATAGAAAAGAAATTTAACATAATAATAATTAGCAGGAGGAGGAGAATTAGCAGTAGAAGTTTGATTCTAATGGAATTGAATCAACCCGATGCAATGTGGTGGCACAGTTGTACTGGAATTGTATCATATCTAATGCTATGTCAGCTTCATTGGCTATCTTTGTGTCAAAAAGATTATAATAATAAAAATATAATAAACAACAAATACCATTCAAACAGACAAACAAAGAAAACACAAAGTTGTATGGACCCTTTTCACATTTCTGGGTTTCTCAGTAGCAGAAGTCGTCATAGTTGGATAAACTTAGAGCGCAGATCGGAGAGTACAAGCACAACAAATATTTTTACAATCCTATTTGCTGAAATAATACAAGAAAAACGCCACGATGGTGTTATCAAGACTTTCAGAAAAAGGAAAAAAATAGTGTGAGACTGATAACGGCAGCCAGAGGAGAGAATAACGTCAAATTTACTGTCCCATCCCATAGACGCTGCATTAGAAACGCCTTGCATAAGCAGTAATTAGTTTTTTGTAATTTGATGCAAAGATGATATAATACATACATAAATGCATATAAATGTTCATACGTTTTTTTTTTTTTTTATCTAAATATTAAAGATTATGATGACCATAAAACGCATCATAACGGTCTTGTGAAAAGGGTCTATTACTTTAGACTTTTACATTAATATAAGATAATAATTCTAAAACTTTTTCTGGCAAAGTTTTACTAAGCAATTCCTTAAGTGAGTTCACTTCATAAAAAAGCCTTCTACAAACATTAAAAGCAGTACTTTACTATTAACTTATTATTATACTATACTATTATACGATATTATTAACACAACTGAAACATTAACTATGTTTGGACTGGATTGTTGTTTCGAAAGTAACTGAAGCAAAGTGCTTAAGCTTATAAGTCTCTAAAGTATTCGAAAGTTGGTGTTTGTTTGTATTTTAAATGTCTGAGAAGGTTCTAAAGCACTTAAGTCAATCGCGTGAAGTGTGGTGGCAGAGTTGTATAATATGGAGTTATTTCTAAAGTGAAACAAAAGTTGTAAAAACGCAAATCAAAAAGATTTTGAAGTTGTTATAATTCTGTGGAAATTCTAAAGTATCTGAACTGAGCTGATGCTGTGTGGTCACTGAATTATTTTGGGTAGGGATTGTGACGCACTGACTTTGTTTAAAGCAATAACACATTGGGATTTTCCAGGCATATTGTGGTAGTGTCTTAAATTTAATGAATTGTTTGAAGTACTGTGGAGAGTTAAACTATTTTAAATTACGACCCAATGTAGTTTGATTTTGTCTGACAATCAAACAGTTTTTGAATGTAGTTTGAGTCCAAACCAGGTAAGTACAAAAGCTCGCAATTTTTATTCATTTGTATCCGAAACACAGGAACTGTGAATGATTAGAATAACAGGTTTCTTAAAGAGACTAGACAATATTCAGCCACTGAAATAATAAAGCCTATTGAATTGATAAGGACAACTTAATATGATTTAAGAATGTAGGAGCTGATTGCTAATCACATTGCTAAGCATGGCTTAGCGGCAATATTTTGATAGATAAAATGTTGATAAACCATATGAGGAAAAATTACCAATGTTCTTCAAACTGTCCTTGCATTATAAAAAGAAAGATAGAGGCTGAAAATGAGACCCTCCATGTCTGGGTAATTTCTACAAAAATCTACCAGGCCAGTAAAACATTTTGGAAGGAACAAAATATCAGGAGCAATTCCATGCAAATGTCAACCTTGCCATGAAAATAAATACGTTTTCACCAAAATAGCGAAAACATTTTTTGTGTAGGCTTGTATTTTACAGTGCTGTAAAAATACTCAAAAATGTCTGTCAAAGTTTTCAAACTATTATATTTGATTTACCAAAGTCACACAAGTGGCAATTTTACATCTGTCACATCCATAACGGAGAGAAGTCACATCCATAACCAAGCCTTTTTCCACATAAATGCAAAAATGTAAAATAAAATCAGTCATTTTTGTTCTATAGTGAGCCGACTCTTATCCTTATGATTAGGATTATTTCTTTTGGGTTGTACAGTTTAATTCGCTGAATCACATCCATAATGCATGTTTATTTTCCTCCTTTATATATAAATATAATAAAGCGTTTACGGATTGATTTTCTTCTGATCCCATAACTCTGTGGTTAGTGGTTTTGTAAAATATAAACAGATGTTTCAATGTAATGTTACCATATACTTTCTCTGTGAATTTATTTTATGAATTTATACTGCAAATGTCACATCCATAACGCTGGAATTGCTCGTCACTCATTCCTGTATTCATGAATATTTCTAGTTCTAAGAGTTGCCCCAAGTGACAAAATTCTTAGAAATTTCTTAGAAAAGTGGGTGTTTCGCCTTATAATTAAAGAGAAGATTCACAAAGCATTCATAAAGCCTCTTAACCCTTTAAAAAGCTCATAAGGTCAATGGTGTAGGAGTAGGACTACTCCAAAAGTTAATAGGATGATGTTGTGATCATGTTTGTGACTGATCTTATTAGAAACAAACATCTCCAACCCAGTGCAGAAATAGAACATCACCAAAAAATGAAAGTAATTACCATATTAAGATATTTCACAACTGGGAAAATACAGTGATGATACAGTGGAGAAACACACTGTATTGTATGTGGTAAATAAAAATACAATATAACTAATTACAAAAAACAATATAATGTGTGTGTGTGTGTGTGTGTGTGTGTGTGTGTGTGTGTGTGTGTGTGTGTGTGTGTGTGTGTGTGTGTGTGAGATTAGGGTAAAATAAAATAATCTGTATTTCCAAAGTTTTTATAGAATTATTGGCCGGGACACACCAAGCCGTTGTCAATGTACTAGCACCGATGAAACCAAACTGTGTTGTCGCCTCGTGTTGGCCGCGTTGCGCTGCGGTTGAACACATAAAACAGACGGCAGCTGACTGAAAAGAGAGTATGTGTTCTGCACCTGTGTGAGAGAACGTGTCTTTCCGCACCCATGGGAGGCAGTAGTCTGTTTTCTTATTCCACAAAGCTAAACTGGAACTTCCGACACGCACATACAAAGTGTACAAAGCACCATTTACGACCATTTCCACAGTACTTGTCACTCACCATAGGGGTTCAATCATGCAAGTATGTCTGATAATCTAGTAATCCATATCATTTGCAAAAATTTGAGAAATGTATCGAAATTACAGTCGGCTTTGTTTCCGCTCTTGACTTGAATCATTTACTAAGGTACATCACTTCAGTTTTTGATCTCCTGGTCTGATTCGTTGCTGAATAACCAATCTGACCGCTCTCTTCTGCCAATGCCGAATCTACATGCTGAATCGAGCCAACTCGATCCAACGTTAACCTGACAAGAGGCAATGTATGGAACACACTAGCCAGACCGACGCTCACTGACAGCCCAACACGCTTATTGGGCGACCATCAACTTGGTGTGTCCTGGCCTTAAAACAGGTTATTTTTCTTCATTTTCTTGGACAACCTATCACAACCTTTAAAATTAAATAAAAGTGTTTGTCTTTTCCTTGCTGAGAATTGCTCTTAGGAAGAAAAAAAATGGCTAAACGAATTTAGTCTTGTCATGGCATCTATATATTGCTGCTCTCTGGTGATTTGAAGTGCTTTTATAATCCATTTGGATAAAGGCATCTGCTAAATGAATAAATGTAAGTGTACCATGGTCAGAGGGTTTAAAACAAATGAACTCAAAGCTGTGATCAAGAATATTGGGAAATTTGACCCGTCTAAACAAGATTCTTTCAGTTTTCTGGATCCTTGAGTTTTTTTATGCTGAGGTTTACAAATTTACAGATGGTGATGCATGTGTTTTGTTAGGAATGTGCTTTTCTGACACTTTGTCTGGAGCTTTAACTAAAGTAAAAGGACAGAACTGCAAACAAGTCAGAGAGGAAACAGGCACTGCTTGAAATTGATGTTTGTTAACTGGAATAAAATATCTCAGACACAAAAAAAAACAAAAAAACAAGAGCATTGATTATTGCAGATCTTAAAAACATTTAGTGGCAATCACTGAAGATGATGTCATTTTCAAGTCCACCTAGATAAACTCGTTACCCGCAATTGATGAGATATCTCGTAAATAAAGAGACAACGCTTCCCCCAATGCACTGTCACTAGATGTGAATTAAAGTGTGTGTGTTAAAGAATAAATTATTTTAAGATTCTACTGTATGAAGGAGAATTTCTCTGCTTAGTTAGCTGTCAGTGGAAAGATGTTTATTGTACCATTCTGATAAGATGCCTGCTAGAGAGCAAGACATCCTTGAAGTAGATAAGTATTCTTTGTGTATGTATGTCTGCTTTTCATTGTTGGAGACATGAAGACGAGCAGAACTTCACTTCTGATCATCCTGACCACAGAAATATGTTATGTCTGAACTTTATATGCTTGACGCCTAAGTACTCATTGGAGATATTGTTCGGAATTGTATGCACACATTTGGAAATTTTCCAAGTCTATCTGTGTTTCAACTAATCAGGTGTGTGTATGACGCAGTTAGTGACGCATGTATATACAATATATAGTATAATTGTTGTTGATTTAAGATTGTAAGCAGAGCAGCCTACCAACTCTGTTTGAGTGTTGAAGCTGGCTTCTACTGATGAAATTGCAAACTATCATCAGTAAACGTTCTTTTATTTAATGTTTGACTTTGGGTCTTCTTCATCTGACAGACCGGTCACTTTTGGGTTAAAACTGTAGGTTACCCAATACCCAGGTGCAAAATACAAAGACGATCAGAGAAAGTGAAAATCAGATCACTTGTAAAAATGAAGCAGTACTGTAATCTGATCACTCATGTTTTGACCATTTTTTATCTCATCAGCATGAGAAAGATCCCTTTACAGACACACAAACTTCTAGTTGTGTCATGGATTTGCAAATAACCCACTAATCCCACTATTTCTAATAAAACCGTGAAATAATCCATCCCAGTCGATCTGGACAAAGTTATATATATACATATATAAGTGTATGTGTTATTTTATATACAGTTGAAGTCGGGTAAACAGGCAAATCACTGTATTGACCTTATTCTACAATGCTGAAGTGCGCTCGTTTCTGCGATTGTTTTAGAACTTCCGATTCAGTTGCCCATTGGAGAAATGACTAGGAATAATAAACGGCCAAACTACTTCCTCTAAAAACATGTGTATTCATGACTATACAGATAAAGCAGAGTAATATAATAAGAAAACATCAGTTTGCATCATCAAGCTGCATAACGAGCTGTTTTTAACCTCTAAAAATGAATGGACGTGAATGAGACCGGAAGTCTCGAGCCAAAAAGATTCAAATGGCTGTGCCCGCTCGTACACGAAGAATAAGGTCAATAACGATGGTTTGTTCTGTAGAGAATAAAAAAAATATTGCTTAATGGGGCTAATAATAGTGACCTTAAAATGTCTTTTTTTTTTTTTTATTACAAATTGGTTTTATTCTAGCCAAAATAAAACAAATTCGATATTCTCCAGAAGAAAAAAATATTATAGGAAATACTGTGAAAATTTCCTTGCTCTCTTAAACATCATTTGAAAATATTTGAAAAAGAAAAAAAAAATTACAGGAGGACTAATAATTATGACTTTAACTGTATATATTTCTGATGAAAACTATCTGTATTAAAATGGTGATAAAACTTGAAGATAGAATAAATTTATTTTTTTTTGGCTTAAAAGCAGAGGCTTGGTTCTTTATTTTGATGGTGGGAAAAGGAGTTAATAAATGTGACCCACTCACCAATTCTACATCAATATTTGTGACACCTCTCTCTGAATATTTCAAATTCCAAATATCGGCCATGGCAATATATCAGTTGGCAACTAGTCAAGTCAGTGAGAAAGCACTGTTTTTACTGACACTGTTTAAAGAAATGAACAAAAGATCAGGAAGTTGTGTGGAATGATGAGACACAAGGAAAGGCGGTGTCATGTTTCACACTCAAAAGAAAGACTGGATAATATATATATATATATCTGAAGGGCAAGAAAATCAATTGGAAGAGTTGAAAGAAAGGAAAGAGTAATCCAAACATATCTTTTCAGATGCATCACTGCACAAACATGACACAAAAGTAGCTCTCAGTCACAAGCAGATGCTGATGTGAACTGGAGGAAATGTTTTAGTACCACATTACAAAGTATTTACTATTAAAATGTTGGGGATTCTTTATAAATTAGGATAAATTATTTAATGGTAGTGATGTTTAAAATTAATTTATGATAAATGTTTAAATGGAATTATTTAAATAAAAAAATTAATAATGATATTACCGCTGTTTGATAATAAGCATGGGACGATAACCAATTTCAAGGTTTACTGCGGTTTGGACGTCAAGGTTTTAAAACCGCTAAAATTTTCTGTTATACTGTTCCTACGTGTGAGTATCTCTTAGACCAGGTTTGACTTTTACTACAATTTTAGCTAGACGTGCCATACTTCTACACATAACAAGATGCTTACTCTCCGGCTCACTCAATTCCTTTTATAAGACTTGGGATCCCTTTCTGGACTATACAAAGACCTGCCTATTACACCTAGCGCTGGCAACCTGTAACTTTTTTCATTTTATTAGAAGTTTTTTTTTTTTATTAATTAAACTTTTTTTATCATTATTATTACTATTATTATTAATTACTGTTAATTTTTTTCCATCTGTATGCAGTTATTCTCTGATGTTATGTACTTATGTATCTAATGTACTTCATTTGGTATTTATATATTTACTTTTCTTGTTTTGTTAATTGAGTTAATGAATGAGTGGTTAGGAGATGGGATTAACAATGGACAATATATTACTGTTTACCTTTCTCAATATTTAATTTGTTTTGTCATACAAAAGACTGAAATACTGTTCCTACGTGCAAGTTTTTTTAAATGTGTTTTTTATGACCATTTCATTTAGTTTTTTAGGGCAACAGTATCTTCAGCAGTAAATGAGCATCCACATCAAAAGCTATTGGTCAGCCCACAATTCAGAAATCATCTGAGAAACAAATGTCTTCTACACGAACATCCAGCATGCTGCACCTGAACAGTGCCGTGGCTTTACTTTATATCATATCCAAAGAAAAGAATGATTTCCAAAGATGCCTTATCAAGCTGTAAAGAAATCTGTGTTTTTGAAACTAATGAAGACAGCAATTATTTAGCCTGATTATTTAGCCATTTAGACAATGTTTACTGTTCCAAAATATTATAAATGTTCAAATAAAACATATATTGTACTCAATGCAAAAAAAAATTGTTATTTCTTTTACCCAGACATTTGAAAAGAACATATGTTAGAGCAGTAATCACAATACCGTGATATTTTTATCCAAGGTTATCATACTGTCAGAAACGTACACTGGCCTATGCCTATTTGATGGTCTGTGACTAAACTGTATTCTGACTGCGATGTTTTGAATGTGAGAAGACTTGAGTGGGAAATGGGGTAACCGGCAAGTACTTCTTTTCGTTCTGGATCCAGATTGAAATGTATGAAATGTGTAACCTCCTGCTGAAAGATGATCCTGTCATAGAAGACACAAGAATGCGAGTGCGACCAGTTGCACAAGGAGAGTTTTTAAGAACAACGATCATCAGAACAGAGAAGACATCCAGAGCTCCAGGATTACAATCGAATACAAATTTCAAGCCCAGATCATTGACCGTTATAGGAAAGATACAATAACTGGTCTTTCAAGAAGGATAAATTATTGTCTCGTATGAACAGACTGGACAATGGAAAAGAGAAACGGAGACATCAAGACACACTAAGAACTGCCAGACCAAGCAAATATGCGCACATATGTGGATAAATTATGTCCACTATGAAAAAATGAACAATGCATTGAACAAAATGAAGACACAATGTATATGACAAAACAAAAAATGCTCGTGAATGTGCTCAATCACTGACCCACAATACCTCAGTGTTATACATGTATACAATACACAGAATTCCTCAGTATGTTCTCGAAGTTAAAAGCTTGACAATTAGAGCTGGGCAAAGATTAATTGCATCCAAAATAAAAGTTTGTTTTGTAATAATATATGTGTGTGTACTGTGTATATTTATTATGTATATGTAAATACACACATGCATTCATATATTTGAGAAAAAAATATTATTTATATTTAGATAAAATATATATCTACATAATACAAATTATATATCAATTTAAATATCTATCCAAAAAAAAAAGTTTTGTACAGTTCTATTTTTATGCAAGTGTGTGTATACATAATAAACAAACATAATATGTTAAAACAATGTATTATGCATGTCAAAATAAACTTTTATTTTGGATGCAATTAATCTTTGCCCAACACTATTGACAATACAACTTTGTACTGATCTCCATTATTTTTTTTTATTCACCTTACAAAAATATTAAAGATTAACTTAAAGATTGAACAACTCTGCTCCCAAAAAATGATGTTAAGTTACTTGTACTGCACTTTCTAACCACACTGCACAAAAGTGATGTTTGTATTCAAAGTTTGTCTTGTTTTTCAGTACAAAGGTCTAAAGATCTTTAAATCAAGACATATTTACTGGAATGAAAAATTACAGCTTAATTATCATTTTTAATTAATAAAAAATATATAAATAAATATGGACAGATACTTGATTTAAGCTTGATTTTTTTAGTCTTAATTTCTTCATTTTGACTCTGAAGTAAATGTATCTTTATTTAAGGGGGTCTAGATATTTGTATTAGAAAACAAAAATGCTGAGCATTGAACATACCCTGATTCATGACTCTCTTTTTATAGTTAGAGATAGTTCACCTAAAAAATACAAGTTCAACAGAAAGAGAAAATCATGACTCTTTTTATAGTTAGAGAGAAATAGTTCACTTAAAAAAAACAATACTGTCATTATTTAATCAGCATTCGCTTATCACAAAGCTTTTTGAGTTTTCTTCTCTGTTGAACACAAAAGAAGTTATTTTGAAAAATTTTGAAAACCTGTACCCATTGACTTCCTCGATATTTGTTTTTCCTACTATGGAGGTCAATGGTTCCACACTTCTAACATTTTTCAAAATATCTTCTTTTTTTGTTCAACTGAAAGAGAAAATCATAAAGGATTGGAACCACTTGAGTAAATAGTGAGTAAATTTTCAAGTTTGGGTGACCTATCCCTTTAAAGCATTCTGGAATGGTGAATAAAGAGCTTTAAGACCTTCAAAAACCCTAAATACATACTTAAGGTAGATTAAAGGTTTGTTGTTTACAAGCACTTGAACTTGAAATTCAGTTTTACCTTCATGAGTTTGCATTCACGAGAATCTGAAAAGGCTGGAAACATTTCTTCGTATTTCTGAAGGGCAAGCTGCAAGGGGTGACATCAAAGACAAGGATAATGAGGGACTAAAAACAACACACCTGCTGTACGCCAGCTTGCCCTAAACAGTGTGATTCATACCTTAGCGTTCAGCATGTCAACACAGAAGTGACAGAGAGCGGCTTTAAAGAAATAGTCTTTTGCGCTGTATTTCAATAAAGTGCTGTCCATCGCATGTGTTGCAACCTAGAAACACAAACAAAGCGACTTGTCAACATTTTTCCTCATAAGCGAAGTAGTAACATTTGGTTATTTACACGCTTCATTGGCTATTACATGACATATTAAACAACATTTAACAGCATACAGGGTTCCCGCTTTTTCATAAACAGCAGATTCAAGGACTTTTTAAAGCACCATTAATTTTCAATTCATTGAATTCAATACTGATAGTATTCAAATGCGCTTTGTGAAATATTGTTCAAACGTGCATTATTTGTCATAGTTCTTGTACAAGATTTTAAATTAAGAATTTCTTAGTTTTTTTCGTTCAGTTTTTGAAAGTAGAACAGTACAATTGTTGAAATAACACCATAAACTATAAATTCAAGCACTTTCAAGAACCTACGTTTGTTTTTAAGTACTTTCCAGGGCTTGAATTCATATGTCTGAAATTCAAGTACTTTCACGAAGCGTGGGAAGCCTGAGCATAATATCGTAAATAAAATGCACTAAAAACTATTCTAATAAAATAAATAATTTAGATTTTTTTAAATAAAATCTTTCTTAATCTAAAATTGTAGAATACTTCTAAAACAATCAAATGGTTAAGAACAAACTAAATTAAAACTTATACTTATATAATTATATATAAAAAAAATTCTGGTTCCAGAAATACATCTTTAAAAGTCTTATAACACTAAAACATTGGGCAGTCCAAAAAATATATGTTTTACAGATAATTTACAGCTACAACATTGACATTTTGGTGTTTCTACTCATATTCAAAAACACATTTGAGACAGGGTTAATGTGCGACTTCTTGGATTTATGACATACAAATATAAAGTTAGGAGTAAAACCAAACATTTTCTCTCATCTATTTGTTAGATGAAACCTCACACAATATTTGAAGTGATAACAGGACTAAAATTAAATCTACTAAACGTGATGGAAAAATTAAGTAATGTACAGTGAGGGAAATAAGTATTGAACACAACACCATTTTTCTCAGAAAACATATTTCTAAAGCTGCTGTTGACTTGAAATGTTTACCGGATGTTGGGAACAACCAAAGAAATCCATATATGCAAAGAAAACAAAACTAATTAGTTTACAAATGAAGTTATGTGTAATAAAATGAAATGAACACATGAAGAAAGAGAGGTGTAGAAAGGCAGTGAAAGCCCAGACAGCAGCTGAAATCTCTCAGTAGTTCATCAGCAACCTTCTGCCCTTCGTCATTGTAAATAAAATTAGCTGCTTCAGTCCAACATCTACATTAGCAGGATGATGACGATAAAACCAGGGTGGACATTTCAGCAAGACAATGATCCAAAACACAGCCAAGGAAACTGTCAAATGCTTTCAGAGAAAGAAAATCAAGCTGTAGAATGGCCCAGCCAATCACCTGACTTGAATCCAATAGAAAATACAAAATAAAGATCAAATTTGATAGACGAGACCCACAGAACCATCAAGATTTTTACACTCTGTTAAAGTCTGTGAAAAACTTACACCTGAGCAATGCATGTGACTTCATTCTCCATATGAGAGGCGTCTTTAAGCTGTCATTACCAAAAAAGCCTTTTATATAAAGTGTTAAATACATTTCAGTAGTTCAGTATTTTCTCCTTGTGCATTCCATTGTAATTACACAGAACTCATTTTTCAGATTTTTTTTTATTTTGTTTTATTTTTATGTTTGTATTGTATTGTATTATGTTTGGATTTTTACCAAAATCTGGTTCAATTCCATGTCAACACCTCCTTTAGAAATATTACTCCCAGAAAAAAAACATGACGTGTTGAATACTTTCCCCCCCACCACTGTATATGGTGGTACTGCATATCCACCCTCATTTCCATATCAGAAATCAATGTTAGCTACACATTGACACTAAATTTGCATGAGGAAATATTTCTTTTTAAACACTGAGATAAGCCACATATGCGCTCTCATAAAGGATCAGTTGTACTAAAACCAGTCTGTGTGTTTTTTTTTACCTGTTCATAGATCTCGATGGCTTTAGGGTACTGTTCCAGTTGAGCTGCATAGGTGGCAACTTTAAGAAGACACTTGTTGGCTGAACTTTAGCATCAGAGACACAGCAAACATATTAGCAACAATGTGACATTCCTAGAGCATGACTCGTTTACATTAACAGAAAAAAACCCCAGAGATCATGTGATAGCCAATAATAGAGACTCATGTCATAAATTGCGTAAAAGGCCATGTATCTAAATAGTGGTATTTTAAATGTGAGATGGGCCATAGCATTAAATCCTGATAACGTAATTCACACCATTCGCTAATTTGTATTTATATGTAACCAATTTTCTACTGGTTTCCTCTGAGTAATCACTTAGGGTTGATAAGTCTTGTGCAATAAGAGTAAAAATATCTTCAAAAGACGCCATACCTTGTGGACTCCTCGCCTTTATAGTAGTCTGCCGCCTGTTCGTAGTGAGCAATGGCCTAAGAAAAAATCATAAAGATACTGCATATAGTGAAAAATGTGATAATTTAAATGTCGATTAAAAAATAGATTTGTTTGATTAATTATCTCTTGGTTTAAAATAGAAAATAATCAATGTGGCAAAGTCTGACCTTGTCAATGTCAACCAGTTCAGTCTCATAAATTTCAGCAATGGTGACGTGGTGTTTCGCTGCGATTGTAAAACGCCCCTGCAAGTTGTGAAACACAAAACAAAGAAAGTAGTACGTTTAAGAGGGTCCTCTAGTGATCAAAGAGACTGCGATAAAACCCACTGATATTTCACTTAAAGGAAATTACTTGCTTTACCTTATCTTAAATTTCTATCTAGTTCATCTGTAAATTCCTCCAATGAACAGCTTTTAAAAGTAACAGATTATATTGATAACACAAACAAAAGCACAAAGGCAATGTCTTTTTTAACGTTAAAAAGCAGCTTCTTGTTGTTATTAACTACAAATAGTGACACTTTTTTGGGATTTGCAATTTTAGTATTTGACATGTTACATTTTCCAACACAGCAATTTATCTTTAGCTTCATTCATTTTCCTTCAACATGTATGCCTATGGACTAACCACTGAAACACTGATAACTTTTTTTCCATCTGAAAATGAACATTTATGCATGTACAATGAATGAACTTGGTTTGAAAACTTTTCAGAGATACACTTATGCTAATTTTAACTAAATAATAATTTTCATACATGTATACCGTTTGAGCGATCACACGTTTATTTAAAAAAAAAAAAGACTATTCTTTCTTAATCAGGTTAATACTAGACATTTTATTAGACAAATTATTTCTTATTTTTTTGTTAAATAAAAATAATGCAGCAGAAACATGGACAAAACATGGATCATTAAAAAAAAACATTGATAAGTTGCTGATCATATACAATATGGTTTTGACAAATAAATGAAAAATATGAATCTTTGGGTCAAACTGCCACAGAACATGAAAATATTATGTAGATATTGAATGCATTATGAAGATTAATAACCATTTCATAACTATTTTTAAAATGTAGATTTTTCCCTATTTGCTATCTTTGGATTGCCACAAATTAAAGCATCCATCAACCACTATCAACTGTAATTTTCTAGAAGTCTATTGTTCATATAGATAGTAAACAGATTAGTGCATACTAAAACACATGAATGGTGTAACTGTGCCCCCCAGTGGTGTATCAACTAACTTGCAGCTATGTATATATTGTACAATTTCGAAAATAGGTTTTTACAAATGAAGAGTCTAAATTATTCTGTATTCACAAGCAGCTCTCCTAATATTTAAAACGCTGTTTACAAACACAGATTTCAGAAATACTCTTACCATGTCTGTATAAATCTCAATGGCCCTGTTCAAGCAGTTTATGGCCTCTGTGGAGAGAATGACAGTCAGCTTTCAATGAACTGCATATATAGATAGTCATTTAAAATTATTTTTATGAAACTCAGGCTTTGCTTTGAAAAAAAAAAAAAAAAAGGATTTATATGAATAGAAGAATGCATACACACACTTATTTCTTCTTAAACTATAAATCTAATGTAGATTAAATAATTATTTGTATTAATTGTGCTCAAACTATCAATTCATACAATGTTTTTTGCTGAGCAAAGAAAGAAAACCTCTCAACACTGCTAATAATACAAACCATTATTAATACAGGGTTTCCGCATGTTTCTTCAAGTCAAATTTAAGACTTTTTAAGACCTTTTAAGACCATTATGAATGAAATTTTAGACTTATAAAGGGCTAAACAATAAGGATTTTTTTTCGAATGACCAGGTTACTTCTGTAAATAGTTTTTGTATTAATGGAAGATCATGTAAAGCACAGGTGTCAAACCAGTTCCTGGAGGGCCACAGCTCTGCACAGTTTAGCTCCAGCTTTGCTTCAACACACTTACCTGTAGGTTTCAAACAAGCCTGAAGGACTCAATTAGTTTGATCAGGTGTGTTTAATTAGGGTTGAAACTAAACCGTGCAGAGCTGCGGCCCTCCGGGAACTGGCTTTGACACCTGTGATGTAAAGGGATGTGATGCTTTAGTTTTCTTTCCCTTAAAAGTAAAAAAAAAAACCTCTTAGGGAATTTAATTTGGAGAATTTGCTTTAAAAATGTCTAACAGCTGTTGTGAATAGTATATATTTGCAATAAAAAACCTAAGTATAAAAAAGTTTTGATTGATTATTGGTGATTGGGTGTCAGCCCGATTATATAGCTTTACTTGGACATAAATCATTTTAAACTGGTCTTAATTGTCCTAAGACCTACAACACAATATTTCTGTGAATTTAAAACTTTTTAAGGCCTAACATTTTATTTTTGAAATGTAAAACATTTGAAGACTTTTAAGACCCTGCAGACTCCCTGTTAATACTTATCAGCATATTTTAATGATTTTAGAAGATAATGTGAAGTAATGATGATAATTAATCTTAAAAATACATGCAACTTTGATGAACATGACAGCTTTCTTTTAAAAACATTTGATAAAATCTTAACTATTTAAAACTTGTTTTGTGTTCAACAGAAGAAATTCACTAAACTTTAAAACCACTTGAATATGAGGAAAAGTTCATTTTTGGGTGAACTATCCCTTTAAGTGGATCTGCATGAATATGTAATCAAGAGGACATATTTAACATCACTTTAACATATTTACAAAGCCAGACAGATTATGTGATTTATTTGCACTTGTGGTTTCTGTTAATACATTTTTTCACACATTTAGAATGAATTTTATAATAAAAAGTAATTTTTAAAACATGATTTCTTTGTGACAACATTTGTATGCAGATTTAAAACACAAATGACTGCGCATGGATGTTTATTGACTGAGACCCAATGTTTGTTGCAAGCAGCTGTATGTTTAGAAGTGTAAAATAAATAATGTGAAATCTGCAAAAAGTACCTTGGGGGTCTGATTTTTTAAAGGCATTGCCGGCATCAATGAAGTTTGTGGCTGCGTCATGTTTACTCTGCATCTGCAGGTGTAGAAGAGCCGCCTGAGAAAAAGCGTTTCCTGCAGCTGACAAACACATTCACACAATAGAACACAAATATTAGTATAGACGTTAATATGTTTACAAATTAAATATATTTTGATCCATTTATACTTTTATACAATATTTATTATTGTTTCGGTGCAGTCTGTTTTGTGTGTCTATCGCTCTGTTTGAAATGTGCAACTGCAGATTTTTGCAGAACTATATTTGTAACATGGGTTGAGCATTGGCGAGGATGAATGTGATATTCTGCTGTGTATATGAGGCTGACAATCTCAGCACTGGTGTTGATACTAAACTTTGAGATTCAGTTTGACCAAAATGAGAATTTGATCTGACCGACTGTGGGTTAGAGTTAGAATGCTGGTTAGGATTAGGGTAAGTTGCATGTAATTATGCATAATTACTTGTAATTACAATAGCAAGAACTAGAACTTGAGTAAAAAAGACATCAAATAAAGTATTACAATAAATTGTGCTATATACCTGTGATGTTTAACCTAATAATTGCCAATTAGATCATATCAAATCAAAATATGCAACTTATAATTGTTATACTTTGTTCTGAAATTGTTAGTCTCAACAATATCAGCAGAGCATGACTCTGTGAATTTAGTATCTATGACTCAGATCTACAAGTGCAATAATGCGCGCACACACGCACGCACGCACGCACACACTGCATATTTGCAGTAATCTCTACATACATCTCATATCTTTAAACAGTTATATTTATGTTTATCATTTATATACCCCTATACAGTCCTATAGTACATTGTTTCTCAACCACGTTCCAGGAGGACTACCAGCTCTGAATATTTTCTATGTCTGCTTAACTAAACACACCTGATTCAGATCATCAGCTCATTAGCAGAGACTGAAAGACCTGTAATGGGTGTGACAGACAAAAGAGACATCCAAAACAAGCAGTGTTGGTGGTCCTCCAGGAACGTGGTTGAAAAACACTGCTATAGAATACACATGTATATACAGTATATATATATACAGTATATATATTGTATTTAGCACTGTACTTCCTTCCTATTTTTATTCTATTTGCATATTCATGTTTCCCTATTATGGCCTAACCTGAGCTGCTAAACTGACTTTTGCTGTTGCTAAACAATCACAATGAAAATCCCTTCTATTATATTCTAGTCTACGTTTAGATTTGAATGTATGCAATCTCTAATTGTCATAACATTCAAGTTTTGCTTAAATACATTGTTCTTTTAACCCAAAAGGCTAATTGAAATTCATTAGAACTTGTCCTCTTTTACATTGTCATTTATTCCAGCTGTTGTGATAAAACATTATCCTCCAATGATGCTCCAAATGCAGTTCTCACATGTGATTGGCCTCTGACAAGTAATAATGCTAGGACAAATAAAACGCTAATAATGCTAAATGCTAATAAAGTAATAATGCTAAGACAAACAGAAAAAGTCAAATATTTCCTGTGAAAACCGACCAGTCCCTCTCTGATTATAAAACATTATGTTTACAGTTGAAACTGGGGCTAAGGTAAAGACATAGTTTTGAAAACTGGATTGTTATGCATGTTATACATTTCAAAACAAAAAATTCAGAAATAAACGTTACGGACTGCAGCTTTGAAGCTAAAAGTATGTCTTTACCACTCCAGTTCTTGGCCATCTTGAACATGTTTGCAGCCCTTCCATACAGATCACATGCATCCTCCATCTTTGAAGAGCCCCTGGGAAAAATATTATATATTTTATTTCTGAATGATCATTTTTAACCAAATAAAAAACACTTAATGGTTTCTGTATGTCTTAAAAATGCCTCAAATCACAGTGTCTTAAATTCAAAGTCGTGTCATTCAAAATTTAATCTTGCATGCACTTCAAGCATTCAATAAATGTGATGACGGTGGTGAAGCAGATGCTCAAAACAGCCTTGCAAGTTACAAAAGATAATGAAATATGTTTTATTGTCTAACTGTAATTGTTATTAATGCATCAGGGCAGTTTTCTACAATAGGGGCAGTTTAGAGATTTGTAACGAAATCTTTAAATCATCACTAATACATAATATTTACATTTAGAGAGCATATTGGAGTATTGTGTTCTGTTCAAAAGCTTCCTTATGTGGTTTTAAAAAGAATCTTCTTCGTTAAATCTACAGAAACTGTTAAATATTACACATTATGTAATATATATCATGCATGATAGGTAATAACTAAGTTTTTTGCATACATTTACTGCTGATTAAATGTTCCAGCTGTTATTAGTTCGTGTTTTCTCAGGTTAATCTGTTGTTCAAATGTGTTCAGTGATGTTGTAACTGGTTGAAGTGAAAGTCAACTGACAACCAGCAAAGCCTTCAGTCACATTTCAGTCTCGACGCCTATTTCATAATCAGTTTTATGGAAACATTGTCAGGTCACAAGACAAGATCTGACCATTCGCTATATATATATAGATTTAGATTTAAATATATACTAGATAATACCGACAATATATTACGTTTCTAACAGTCAAACTTTGCGCCACTTATGTTATATTACGACTTCTCAGCGGGGAAAAAGCGAGATTAAAGTAACTTTACAGGCTTTAACATACTATGTGGTATCACAATTCACTTACTAATAATCTTAAATGGTGGAACAGAAAGTTGTTTAGAGTTTTTTCACTCTGATAATAACTTTTGCGAAGTTCGTTTTTGACAGCTAACTCACTAGCATGCTAGCTGTCTGTTTACCCCGGCTGGCCTGTCAGAACTAAGTTATAAAAGTGATAAAAACCTACCCAAACAGAGAGCCAAAGAAGGACTGCGAGGATTTGACTTTTTTCTCGGCTTCTGCCATCAGAGCCGTGGCTTCCTTTTCTTTACCGGTGTTATCCATGAATATTGTTTACAGTTCAACTTTAGCAGCAAACTCTGGAATCGAGCCACATCAACACATCTCTGCGGAAACCTCCAACATGTCCGCCGTCTGCCGCTTCATTTCAAAATAAAAGCTCAATCACATTATTCATTCAAACTTACATTTATTTGGTTTGAATCCATATTTGTTTAAAACTAAGTTGTTCTTCGAATGTTATTGAATATGTTGTAATTTTTCAGAATAATATTTTGTTTTCATTTGATCTGTTCGAAAATCAGGGTTAATCCCTCTGTTTATTCCACGATAATTATATTAAAAATATAGATTTCTTAACCCTTTTAAAGTTAAAACTAATTGTCTAAAACTAGTTGTCTAAAAATTAATATAATGTCTGAAAAAAATGATAAATGACAATAGTTTGAAGTTTACATTACATTATTATTATTATTATTATTATTATTATTATTATTATTATTATTGAAGTAGAATATTACATAAAATACATATCAATACCAGTTATCAATATATCTCCCTTTAAATTGTCTCTCAGATTATTTAAATAATCACTAATCAAAGTTCTGTAGTTTTAATTGGAGGTGAACAGATAACATCCATCAAAAGTATATTTGTTAACCTACATTTGAGCTATTTTCTAAAACATTCTGAGAGGATGATCAAGTAAACCAAGTTGCTTCAGTCCAGTAAAAGATCATCTTGAAATAACAACAATATAAAAACATTATCATAGACTTTAATATAAAAAAGAAAAATCATAACAAATGTGTGAATGTTCAGAATTATAACCAAAAGCTAAAACTAAAATGTCAACTCTGGACAACAGGTTTTGTTTTACAGGCCCCTAGCCAGCCTGGTGAAATGGGTGGTTCTTTTTTCTCAAAAACTGGACCTTTTTGCAGTTGTACGCCTCATTTTTTATTTAATTATGAGATTAAATACAGCATTTTAGTGACATTTTAAGCACTGTTTTTAACTGGATTAGCTTGTCGGTTGGTCATAATAACCACACTTTTTGATGTACCAAAAATATTTCCTAAAGATTTAGAACAAAGAAATATGAAAAATACTTATTTTCAAAATACAAATTTATCACATCATATATCATTTAGAAAAAAATAGGAATCTGTTAATGTTTTAAATTTAAATTGTCATTTATTAGGCAAATAACAAACTGGCCAGCACATTCGACTTTCTTCCGTCACAATTTGGCCATTTGAATAAAAACAATTATGAAAATGTAATAATAATAATGAGCTTCATGCTTTTTCTAGCGTCTCTTGTAAAAAAAAAAAAAAGTACATTTGAAAATTCATGGATAACAACAATAGCCAAAATGGTATTTAAATTAATTTTAATATGCCAACAGGATTCTGCTTGGTCTTAAAGCCTTTACAGTTATTTTCACTGTTTATGATGGCATAGCAGGAAAAATAGGAAAAATGAGCTCATGTATGGGACAAATTATGGACCTTTGTCAGTGAGGGGTGGGTCTTCCGAACCACCCGAACCCCCCCTGGCTACGGGCCTGATTAGCAAGTTTTAATAATGTCATAATTTAACACTTACAGTGCCTATATAGAAAATCATCATACCCTGTGAAAATACCTTTACTCACATACACCCTGCTTTCAAAAGACCTTTGGGATAAAGTTGTAGAAAGGCACAGGTTAGGAGCTACAAGGCTAAGGCTACAAAAACATTTCAAAGGCTGGATTATGTTCGGATTATGATTTGATTTCAGGCTGTATGACAAATAAAGTAATTATTTTGAAAGGGCTACGGTGATTTTCTGTAGGCGCTGTATATAAAATATGAGACAGAACTTATATGGGTAAGAAATATATTATGGAACCATATAATAAGTAGAAAATGTGGTAAACTTAGCTCTAGATAAAAAAAAAAGAGTGGAAGAATATGCACTTATTGGCACATAGCTAGTCGAAGCTTCTCATAAATAAACACCATCCATAATAATTCATTTAAATAGTGCTGGGCAAATTAATCGCATCCAAAATAAAAGTTTGTTTTGACACAATTTAAGTGTGTTAATTTAATTAAATTAATCGCATCCAAAACAAAAGTTTGTAATTAAATGAACACAAATTATGTCAAAACTTTTTTTTTGCCCAGCACTATTTAAATGTATTATTATGGACGGTGTTTATTTATGAGAAGCTTCAACATGCTATGTGCCAATAAGTGCATATTCTTCCACCATTTTTTTTTAATCTAGAGCAAAGTTTACCCCATTTTCTACTTATTATATGAATCGCAGTAAAGCAGTGCAGTGTCTTTCCAGCAGAGGACGCTCCCGGATCTTGTCAAATGCCACAGGCCCGGGCAGGCCTGTGTTTATGTGGGACATCTTTGTGAGGAATTCCCCATGTAGACCTGCTGACGTACATGCAGACCCCCGTGTGCTGGTCTGAGAGGGAATCCCGGTGTGGAGGCGGTGTCCACAACATGTACAGATATTCTGCGTGTTTTCTTGTCCGTGTGGTTGCTGTGTAGTCCAGAGACTGCCACGTGTTTGATGACTTTACGTAACTCTTTTTTCCTCTCTTAGAAGTACGAAATGTCTCACAGCTCGCATAGAGAGACTATTGGGAACATCTAGACGGTCGGTAAGAGCCTTACAGAAAATTACATGTTGTGTCCATGAACTGTATAAAATCCTGACAGGATAAAATAGTTTTGTCCCACGTCACGTGAATATTATTATTCTGACACAACGACTGAACATTTACTTTCTCCATTTAACTGAATATAAGTTATGCTTTTATTTTGATAATCTCTCTCTCTCTCTCTATATATTGAGTCTTGTCGCCTATCCAAGTTTTAGGACAAACAAATAATAAGTTGACTTCTAGTTGATCATTTGGTATCAGAAGTGGCTTATATGACAGGCAAAGGCCTCTAGATTACACTTATTTTACCAAAATATAATCCGATCATGCCTTGATTTTTAATTATTTAATTAGGACAGTAAGGTCTGACTTTGCTTAGACAAAAGTCTTGTCACCTAACAGAAATAATGTACAGTATAGAAAATAAGGTCATGGTGCAGTGGAAAAAGAGTGAATATTGTGTATGACTCCCATGAGCTTGGAGGACTGCACCCATACATCTCTGCAATGACTCAAATAACTTATTAATAAAGTCATCTGCAATGGCAAAGAAAGCATTTTTGCAGGACTCCCAGAGTTCATCAAGATTCTTTGGATTCATCTTCAATGCCTCCTCCTTCATTTTACCCCAGACATGCTCAATAATGTTCATGTCTGGTGACTGGGCTGGCCAATCCTGGAGCACCTTGACCTTCTTTGCTTTCAGGAACTTTGATGTGGAGGCTGAAGTATGAGGAGCGCTATCCTGCTGAGGAATTTGCCTTCTCCTGTGGTTTGTAATGTAATGGGCAGCACAAATGTCTTGATACCTCAGGCTGTTGATGTTGCCATCCACTCTGCAGATCTCTCGCACGCCCCCATACTGAATGTAACCCCAAACCATGATTTTTCCTTCACCAAACTTGACTGATTTCTGTAAGAATCTTGGGTCCATGCGGGTTCCAATAGGTCTTCTGCAGTATTTGTGATGATTGGGATGCAGTTCAACAGATGATTCATCGGAAAAATCTACCTTCTGCCACTTTTCCAAATGATCAACTAGAAGTCAAGTTATTATTTGTTGCACTTACAACTGGGATCGACGACAAGACTTTTGTCAGGTAGTGTATATATACCAATACAATACTGTAGATATTTATAGTAAATGTCATAGTGTTTTGAATCATACTACAGTAAAGTATATTATACTGTATGCATTACAGTATTTACAACTATTTGTTATTGAATGCTACAGCAAACTGTGGTATTAACTATAGTGAACTGATAAACTAATACAAACTGTAGTGTACCTTACTGTGGTGTATTGCAGAAATCTACAATTGGGTAGATACTATATTCCTCTTTACTAAAGTATATGGTTCAAAAACACTGTAGTATTTACATATATACATACTACACTATAGTATTTATACACGCAAACATAATACCGATTTTTTTTTCCCCATATACTGTTACCACATGGTTTTGTTTAGGGAATTTGCAAGGAGCATCAGCTTAAACTGCAGATGATTATAATGATTTATGTTTACTTGCTCAATTTGTGAGGTGGATTCCAAATGCTTGAATGTTCACACATGCTTAGTCACCCTGTCAGCGCACATGCATAGAAACTTGCAGGGTTAAAGGGATAGTTCACACAAAATTTGTAATTTGAGGTTTATTTACACACTCTCAGGCCATGAGATGTACAGTAGGTGTCATTTTCTGTTTAGTAGAAATATTTTTTTTAGCTGATGCTGTCGCCTTTTATATATTCTTTATATATATTCTTATATATATTCTTTCATATAATGTTTAAGCTACCTGCATTTTGATGAACGATATGCAAAACAAAATAGATTATAATAGACCCATGCATATTTATTTAGTTTTGCCTGTAGGTTTATAAGTTGTTGGGTTTTTTACTCAAATTGTCAGTAGCCAATAGCCATTGAATTGAATTTTATGAATTACCAAGGACCACAGTTTAGGTACAAATGTTCTTTAACCCATTTGTGCCCAAATTTTTCTGAATAGTTTTATGCATATGGTCATTTTAAACTAAGGAAAACATCTAGACAAATAGAGATCTGTAGATGCTGGTGTTTCGACTGAAGGAAAAGTAATATACATCTTGGAAGTTAGATAGCTTGAGAAGCTTTTTGGGGGGTGAACTATCCCTTTAAGGATTTAAACAAGCCTTGAAGAAAAGTCCAAATAGGGGGATGTTAACATCTTCCATAAAGAGAAAGCGTCAAAGGCCTGAACTTTAGGAAACTTAGCGGACCCGAGGAAAAGAGATATTAATAACTCCTTCAAGCACATCCCACCACATTCCTCACCTCTGAGTCACACTGTAAACCAGCTAGCATTGGAGCGATGGGTGGATTGCCTCTGTTTCTCATTTGTGTTGCTTTCTGTGGTGAAATTTAGGAAAGAAACTGGGACTTCCTCTCTTTCTTCATAAACCTGAAAGGTTATTATACACACACACAATGCTCTCACCGGTTGTGGGATTGTATGAGGGTAAACATAGGCATGTGAGAAAAGTCATAACGGAGCCTCTGGAATGATGCATAGCTGGAAAGTATAAGCGAAGAGAGGAACGGGCGCTTGTGCTGCTGGAAGATGGAAAATGGTGGTATGGGGTTTTGGCAGGGAGTTCTGTGACTCACTGTTTATCTGGCCTGTCACTGAGCAACTGTACAGCATATGTGTTCACAAGACTGCAGTCTTTTCAGCCTTCTAGTGTGCCTCCATTCCCAACAACTCAAGATTTATGTAAGGCTCTTTTCACAGAAACAACAAGCTTTGAAGGCTTTTGAATAGGCTTTGAAACTTCTAAAAAAAAGTTTTTTCTCATTTTCAACAATTGATAGATTTTTTTCTTGACCCTCTATACTAAATCCTGGAACATTTTTTACAATATAGTCTACCGGCTTGATTTGTAACTTTTTAGCAATAAAAAAAATATATAAATGCAAACATTAAATAAAAAAGAGAAGAAAAAAGCACATTAATTACAGATTACTGTGGACTATATTTGGGACAGTTCTTGTTTTCTTCAAAATTTAACCCATGCTTTTTATAACTGTTTCTTTTTGTAAAAAACATCTTCAAACCAAAAAGATACAAGTCAAAAAGTCTTTATTTAGCTCAATACATTTACTGTGAAAACATTGGTTAACTGAAGCAGTCAGTGGAACTGTTTACAGTAGTCAAAAGAAGAAGAAATTTCCACATTTTTGCTTTGACGTATAATATTGAATCAATATATATTTGTGACATTCGTTCATAGTATGCATAGAGCTCATTCAATACAACAAAAAAAGAAAAAAAATAATAAAACTGATCACATGTAAAGCAAATTTCCTTTTAAGTTTTAAAGGCAAAGGCAGCATTGTGCTAGTAAACTGATTTTCCACATTAGAAAAACAAAGTCTCCGAAAGGTTTTCACTTGCCTTCTCAGGACTGCTGTCTTAGAAGTTTCAGAGTTTTGAGTGCTTGCTTTGGTTTCACATTCCGATTTAGTTGTCGACACCAGTAAAAGCCATATGAAAAAATGTGTGAAGTCAAGTCTACATATTTCTACGCTAAATGACAAAAATAAATGTGTTATCTTCAAAACTTTGCTTGCTATCCCATAGTTCTAGAGCCATTAGATGTATGAATTGAGTGATATGCGTATCATTCCTGGACGTGATGCCGTATGACTTTACCATCAAGAATAAAAATGGTGACAGATGCAACATTCCTTCCAAATGACTGAGACTATTCTTTGGTTTATCGCAACGCTCTTTGGCTTCCAGCTGGGAATCTTTGAATTGTTGCAACTGAACCAAGAATATAAAGAAAGACGTTAATTATGTGTTACAAAAATGGCACCTAAATACAGTGAATGGGGATGCACAGCAGCTGATTTGGAGCTGGACAGCATGCGGGAAGACTGGACAAGGCCTTGTGGGTACAATTGTCTAAGCATCAGAGCCTTTTTGTCGGCGCTTGGATGGTGGCACGAGACGGGCAGGCAGCTCAGGGGGCAGCCCGTGACCATCCAGTTTCACTTCAATCAGATGGCTGGCCAGGGCAAACTCCTCATCATCCAGCATGCCGTCACGATCCACATCCGAGAGCTTCCAGATACGACCCAAAACAGAGTTGGGGAGCCGTGTGCTTACCATCCAATCTTTGGCTTTGGTGCCACTTAGTTTGCCTTCATTCGGTGCAAGGTTGTAGAAGATCTCATCATACTTGGGCTTGTCTTTTGTTACCACCCATTCCTCATCTTCTTCACCCACTTCACCATTTTCATCTGCAACCTCTCCAAAGGGGTCACCTTCCACAAAGGGTCCGGCACGGGTTCCCAAGAAAGCTCCACCTTGGACACCAAGTTGGACCCCAGCCTCTATTTCTTCCTGCCTAAGAAGGGGCATCAGTTTGGCAATGTCACTGGACAACAGCTCATCCAGCATATTCATCAGGTTGGGCTTCAGGGCTTTAAACTTGGTGAAGTCATGTGCCATTAGTTGCTCCTAAGGAAAGTCAGGCAATACTTTGTCATACAAGGAAAAGTGGTGTTTTAACCTCAAGAAAAGGATCAGGTGGTTGCACTAACCTGCATCTTGGCACAATCAGGGAAGTCTCCAGGAGAGATGTGATGTTGTAGTTGGATTTTGGAGAAGATTACTGGGAGCTGGTAGATCAGGTTCTTCTTTTTATTGTCTTTTCTGAAGACGGATGGCATCTCTTGTTTCAAGTAACTGATAATATGGGCATGTACCTATGATTAAAACACAGATTAGTGATGCTTCCTATGAGCAAGTTGTCATTTAGCTTGCAAAGCATTCAGAAGAAATGCTACAATATATGTACTACCCCTCGTGTCATTCCAGATTTCAAAAGGGTACAGAAGAGTGCTTGATCCCATTGGCTTTCATTATACAGACACACTAAACACTAAAATATCATTCGTGCTTCTAAGATAAACAAAGTCATGCAGGTTTAGAATGACATGGGTGAGTAATTAATGTCTATCCCTGTAAGTGTTTGCATTAGGTCAATTTTATCTTCTGACATCACAGACCCCAAAAAATATTCATTGTTTATATGTTAGCATACCCTAACAAGACGGGCCCTCTTGACCAAGTCATTAAGTTTGCGTAGGGCTGCATTACGTGGCAGATTCTGGATATCAGCAAACAGATCTTCCTCCTCCAATTCAAACAGCTTGCGGTTGTCGGTCACCATGAGAGGTTCAGACCAGAAGGAACCGATGTACACTCTCAGAACCTCAGGAGTACCAAACACTTTCCCCAGGGACCACATTAAAGCTCCGTACACCCGCATGAGCTGCTGGGTATCAACCATATCAGCCTTGTTCAGCACAACACGGAGTTTGTCTTCATTGCCTTTGAGAGCTCCGATAGCCTCTGAGAATTCATCTGAGATCTCCAACTTGTGGGCATCAAAGAGAAGGATGATTCGGTCCACACGCTCAGCAAACCAGCGGAGAACTGCTGGGAAATCATATCCTACAAAATGATTTAAAAAAAAAGGGAAAAAGTGAATCAACTAAAAATGACTAACACCACTAGCGTGCAACAGTGACCACACTCATTTTCTCTCAAAATGCTCTTCTCTAAAGAGTTTGTAGTGATGCAACCCACCAGCTCTGAACTGATTTGAAGGATGAAGGAATTTGAAAATCTGGGAAAAAAGTAAAAGACTGTAATTTAATTTATAAGGGAATGAACTATAATTCCATGAGACACTGACAACGAAAGAAACAAAACCACAGAACAATATCCTATACCACTGGCTACAGGTATAAAATTACAATATTTGTGAATTTATGAATACAAATAATGTATATTATGAGATAACATGATGATATGATTTTCTCTGATTGATGGGGCTCTTTTCAGTTTAAACTCACAATGGGTTGTGAATTCAAGAGTATGGTTCTAGGATCCACTTTTGCATAACCTTGAAGCTCAGGGTACAGTAGGTCTGTCATGAATGTTTTGTACCAGGAGTAGCCGACCATATTACTGGAGGGCTACCTCCAACTCACCTACCTGTTGTTTTCAAGTAATCTTGAACATTAAGCTTTAAATCACTGACTCAGGTATGTTTGATTGGGGTTGGAACTAAACTCTGTTACTCTTGGTACTGTAGTGCAGGGATGGGCACCTGTGGTCCTGGAGGGCCACCTTACATCATAGTTTAGTTTCATCTCTAATCAAAAAGAATTGCCTGTAATTTTCATTAAAACTTGAAAACAGGTTATATTTTTCATGTGTAGTTAATAAGGGATTGACCTGAACTCTGCATGTCCCAGCAGGACTGCATTTGACCATCCCTTGTCCAGGAAAAGAGTTGCTTATGCCTGTTTTGCATGTTATTGCTATTTTTTCTATGGCAGGGGAACCAAACCTTCTCATGCTCGTTCCTACACACTACAGTTCTAACCAGGCCAAGGCTTCAAAATACCCTCCTGTGGTTTTTCTAATAATCCCAAGAGCAAGAAGGGACCCTTCCCCAAAAGGACCCAAAAGTCACTCAGTGCACTGGAAGGAATGCCATTTTGCTTGTGTTTTTTCTGCTTGATAAATCCTTCAGACGAAATAGATTTTCAAAAGCTTCGAAACTTACACCGATAGGACTGCGCTTTACATGCCATGTGGTCAGACAATTAAGTTCATTCGATATGCAAACTCTCACAGTGCATTTTGGGTATTCTCTAGCTGTTGAGTGTACATGGGTTGTTGACCTGTTATTGCTGTGCATTGTGGGATTGATTAGGTGCCCTTCAAATGTCCACTATGTGTTCAAACACCACTAGAAATGGCTGCTCCCTCAAATAGTGCACTATTTGAGGGTATAGAGGGCAATTTCAGATCCAGCCTTCCACCAGAGTCCAGACTTTTGTGACACAGTGCCAATTTGACTATCAGGGTAGATTTCTGCTGTGGAACTGGTCTGAGTGTGGGATCAGCAGAAGACATATAGTGGGTACAAGAGGGCATTACAAGCACACTTCTGAAAGCTAAAATCACAAAGGGGATGCCCTAGAACAGGGGTGTCAAACTCAGTTCCTGGAGGGCCATAGCTCTGCAGAGTTTATCTCCAACCAGCTCCAACTCAAACCTGCTTAATAGATTCTAGTAGTCTTGAACACCTTGATTAGTTGGATTAGGTGTGTTTGATTAGGGTTGGAGCAAAACTTGCAGAGCTGTGGCCCTCCAGAAATCGTGTTTGAGACCTATGTTCCAGGTGATGATGTACAATTATTTTGTGAACAATATACTGTATGTTAAAACAGTTTGACAACAGTTGAATCCTCAGATCCTCTTACATCCCCCTAACATTCCTCTGCATTCCTTCCCTTTCCTCTCCCTGTCACACCTTAATGGCTCACTTTCCTATTCAGTGTGTCACTTCAACTGCTTTTGGGCAGGAAAAAATTTGAGAAAAAGCAGACATCGAACAGACACATCAACACTGATAAGCTAGGATTACCCAACAATGTTCTCGGTGGGAGAGCCTACAAATTTTATTTTATTTACCTCAGATCAATATTATACGTATTATTTACAGTGACTCAAATTAGTTCCAAATACCTACAGTTTCTCTGAGGGTCTTAATGGGGTTTTCCACTAGGTAAAAAAATTGAAAGATATTTGTAGCATATTGTGAGTTTGGAAATTGTACATGGGACTAATAATGATTCTCAGCCCAAAATTGAGACATTGTTGACCATTATTTGACATTTTTCAAAACCCCTTTCCCTATTTTTCAGCCAGACTTACCTCGACTCACTCTCTGTTTGGCCCCAGACAGGATTCCTGGGGTGTCAATAATACTGATGCTCTCCAGGACCTGGTTGGGCAGCTGAGCACACTGGAATCTGTCAGGGATAGAGATTTTCAATTGAACTCAGTACTGAAAATGTTCTTCCAGGCCGAATGGGTAAGTACAGACTCAAGCTCATACAGTATGTTCTGTTGCATAATTGCATATATTTTTAAATCTATAGCTCATTAATATCAAATGGTGTACATTTAAAAGAAAGACAAGCCTGTGAACCTGAGGGAATTTAATACAATAACTAAAATACAAGTGTCTAAAAGTGTCATCTATGTCTTATGTACAAAACCATTGCTTCATGATGCTTTAAAATGACAGCACAAACATGCAAGGTCTCTTAAGTTAAAATCCCTTTCCTCCTGAGAAAAGCTGAGAAAAGGTCCATTACTCCTATCACAGCTGTTGTGTGTGATCTAAGAAGCAGACTTCTAGCGTCACTCCTCCCAGGCTGGTCCATTGTGTAGAAAAGGTGCTCGAAACACACAGTGCTTCCTGAAGGAAAATGACCTGCGCTGCCAAAATCAAACAATACTTGCCTCTAATGATCTGAGGCATAGAAAAACATAGTCTCTTCCTGCTTTAAATGAGTTTAACGAGTGGACTGCTTCCCCTGGCAGGAAATCGGAGAAAAGAAGTTCTCAAAACATGCTTGCAAAAATACACCCAAAGAGACCAATGGAAATCTCAATCTGATAAAAAAAATAAAAAATTCCCTGGATAAAAAACAGCACCCCCTCTGGTGTTGACAGACAACTGCGAGCTAATTATGTTGCGAAACTCTTGACAAGGTTAATGAGAAGACTGAGGTATTCAGATGACCTGAACCTGAACTTCAGCTTAGTTTCCTCCCACTGTTTGGCTACTGCCTGGTATTTCAATATGAGACATTGCTCTATCTACCACATCATTCAAATTAGCAATAGTTGCTAAAGCAAGTTTCACTGCCATTATTGTTCATACAGAGAGTTAGATGTTCATGCTAAATATTAGGGCAAGTGCTCTTTTTATGTCCACATCAATTACTATTATTTTGAAAAAAAATTGTTTTATATTTCTGAACATTGGATTATTGGAGGGACATGACATGAAAAATGTCAGAGTAATTTGATAATAAAGAAAACTCTGAGTGTGCTGGGTTGTTTCAACTCAATTTAGGTCAAATATGGACAAAATATACTTTTTACTTGATTGTTACGTCACATAATATCTAAGAAATATTAAATTCAGACCCATTATCCCATATTCCATAAAAAATCACTCTGTTCCTTTAATAAATAAGTACAGATCACTAAGTCCTCTCTATAACCTCTTGTGAACTCTGGCTATGCTAAATCATCAGCTCCGCTTTAGGCACATTAGTGCTCATTACCCTCTCTTGTGATATCTCTCCCTTCCACAAGTTTTCCACAAATAAGGAAAGTCCCTCCTCCCTTAGAAATTTGGCACGGATGCTTGAAATTCCGTAGAGCAAAAACTAACACACAGTTTCTCTGTTATCTTCTCTACGTGCCCAGTGTAAGCAGACACATTCTTTCACAAAACCCACCCTCATTTCTCATGTACGTACATAGCGGCTCAGTGTAACCTCTGCTTGAACAAATCCAGTCACCTGTTGAGGAAGGTGTTTCCGAAGGGGTTGAGTTTTCGGAAGGGCTTGTTGGGATCCACGATGAGGGCATTTCCGGGAATGAGCCCCTCCACATCTCCGTGCATGATAGCGGTGAAGCAGTCGGTGGTGGGCTCAGGCCCTATGCGGCTCCCAGGGACGTCCTGTTCAAGCAGATACCTGTGTTGACAGCACATGGTTACCCTGCTGACATGATAGGCTTTAATAACCTTGTGGTTTTTGTCTGCTAAAATCAACAAAACTCAGTGGAACATTTCCATTCAGTAAATTGTTTAAAATCAACTCAAATCAATGATATTATACATACAGAATATGAATGCAAGTACACATCCAACTAAGACCCTGTTTCCACCTGCTATTAAAGTCGGCATGAAATAAAAATTTACTCTTATTTTTATATGTACATAGTAGTGCTTGTTATAAACGATGTATCTGTGCACTTCATTTTTCATTCATTAATTTTCTTTTCGGCTTAGTCCGTTTATTAATCAAGGGTTGCCACAGCGGAATGAACCACCAACTT
Source organism: Danio jaintianensis (assembly GCA_903798115.1). Classification (NCBI taxonomy): domain Eukaryota; kingdom Metazoa; phylum Chordata; class Actinopteri; order Cypriniformes; family Danionidae; genus Danio; species Danio jaintianensis. The sequence continues at coordinate 8,998,286 of CAIGQV010019081.1, read as the reverse complement.
ATCCAGCATATGTATTACACAGCGGATGCCCTTCCAGCTGCAACCCATCACTGGGAAACACTCATACACACTCATTCACACACACACACACTACGGACAATTTAGCTTACCCAATTCACTTATACCACATGTCTTTGGACTTGTGAGAGAAACCGGAGCACCCGGAGGAAACCCACGCGAACACGGGGAGAAACTCCACATAGAAATGCCAACTGACCCAGCCGGGGCTCGAACCAGCTTACTGTGAGGCGACAGCACTACCCACTGCGCCGCCCGAACTTCATTATTTTGTAAAAAATCAATCTTTATCAATCATAATCTTTAATCAAATACCATAACCTTCCCTCCCCCCCTCAAAATGCCTTTTTTCCACTTCTGGTCACATGGAATGCCTTAAGGGCGGGGCTATCTCTCCTTTAGGGTGAGGCTATCAGTCCTTTAGTGCAGAGCTATCTCTCCTTTAGGGTGAGGCTATC